>SKCR01034852.1:0-152073 GCA_019454045.1 Zanthoxylum bungeanum
TAGTGTAGTTTCTAGTTAGAAAACCAGAGACTCAGGGGAATAATATGACCTATTCCTTACCGGTAGCTTCTACCAGATCATGGATGTTTTAAAGATGGTATCAGAGCATGGTCTAGGGAGTCAGTAACTGCAGTAGGTAGAGTGATGGGGTTTTGTATACGCAGTATGTCCGGGATACTCATATGTGAGGCACTATCTCTCCAGTATTCGATCCTCGAGTACGTCCTCAAGACCTATAGACAAGTTAGTAAGCTTTCCCATACTATTCAAATAGTATTCCTTACGAGAATAACTATACTCTAGATCAAAGTTGAGAATTCCCTTGTAGTTATCCTTGCCTATCACCATAAGTTCAGAAAAAGATATGAAACTAAATAGTAAAGATCTAAGAAATGTTACCCAAGGGAGGGGAAGAGAGATCTATAAGAAAAGTAAAAGAGGACGTACAGATGATTAGTAACCAGATAGTAGTAAAAATCAGAGACACAGAGTTAGATAGTAAAAGATAACACTAGAACTTGTAGTAAAGAAGAATATAGCAAGCCTGAACAAGAGTAAATTACCGAGTAGACCTAAGTAAAGTTTCTTCCCTCCAAACAAGATTCCTTTCCTCCTCAGAAAATTCTTCCAAAGATATCCAATAGCCTTGAGCACCTCGTATGGATAGCGAGTTCCCCGAATAACCAAGGATAGCCATAAGGAAAAAGAAGCAGGAAATCAGGATTAGTCATGGAGGCTTCTAATAGATGTGAGATGTCATAAGGATGTAGATATTCTAGATTCCTTAAACCCAGACCCGCATGCAAATAAGATGAATGACGTCACAAAAATGATTAGTTGCCATAACCAAGGAATCCAATAGATAAGGCCCGACCTACCCAGATCATCACCCTCCATGATGCCAGTCAAGGAAGTTGCCCTGATGAAGCCTAGCTCATACCTACCTTACATGAGAAATAGACTCTACTAGGACATAGAGTACCATAACAAGGACACTGAAACTCATCGAGACATAAGATGTTTGCCCTAGTCCCTACCGCATAGATATAGATGACTGTATGAAGCCCGATGAGAGTTCATATTAAGAAATGAAAGACCTTGAAATGTAGGTCACCCAGAAAAGGATTAATGAAGTTTTCGAGGATGTAAAGAAGAGAATCCAGTATAACCCAAAGATCAAGACAAGTCAGCACGAGGCTTGCAAGACTAGTAGGAGTCCACAGAATAGACCAAATATAATAGAACCTACAGAACAGACCAAAGCCAGTAGAAAACTATGGAAGTATAAAAGAATAGACCCGTAAGATTGGAGATATTTAGAAGTGACAAAATTACCAGTATGGACAGTAAAACAGAGTGCCATAGCTATGATTTATAGCAAGTTCAGATAGCAGAGATCTAGAAAGTAGTCAGAAAAATGAACCACAATTAGCCTCAGTAGCATGGCGTAGAGCAAAGAAATATGATATGAAAACATTAATAAGAAAATAAAAGTGTCAAAAGGATTCAATACATATAGTGATATGGGTAATGCAGCTTGGAGACAGCAGAATAAGTGAAGACGCTAACCAAGTCTGTGAGCATGTATTCATCCCCAACTTAGAGTCCAACAAGAAGAAGAACAAAGTAAAGAAGAGTATTGACAAAATAGATGGATTACGAGGTGTCTAGATGGTGAAGTCAATAAGTTCAATAAAACATAGATAAAAGACGAGATGGTAAAATTCTATATAAGATAGAAAGGTTTGGAGTCACAGTAAGTCAAGCCAAATCTAGAAGTCTTCTTTGAATTAGAATCCCTTAGGGGAGTAAAGGTTCAAGGAAGTGAATGAACTAGAGAGAACAACTCTCAAAAGTATAGTATATTACTCATAAGAGTCTCATTATATTGAGAAATAAGAACTAGATAAGAATGGAACCTAACCAAGAGATTTCAGTAGTAGGTGTCTTAAGTAATCAAAGTTAATAGAGTTTTCAGGAGAGTAAGGATGCAAGGAGTTCAAGGAACTGAGGTGAAAAAGAAACCTATGCAGCAGAGTAAGCTTCTTAAGAAGGAATAACAAAGAGATTATAGCGGCACTCAGAGAGAGAAAGTAACGATTTCATAAAGTTAAACGACAGAGACTAAATAGGAAAAAATACAGGGGCAGTATGAGAAAGTTTTTAGAAATATGACTCTAGAGGAATTTCGCAGAGGACGTAGTGTGTTTGATAATTGAAAATGATCAGAAGTAAAGTTGGAGAAGCAAACCAGATAGTTTTTAGCAGTAGTGGCCTAGTGTAGGGAAAGGCATCAAATACATATATTCATGAGAGTCCTAAGCTCATAGATAAACAGAATGTACAACCATATCACCATAATCAAAAAGGCCTCAGGATAAGTTCCTCCCATCCCAACCCTCTTTAGACAACAATAGCAGAGATGGACCTTGAAGGTTGCCTCAAGATACTCCCAGGAGTAAGTGAAAGTATAGTGAAATAAGACCGGAACATAAGACCTTCAGACATAGTTTAAGAACATGATAAAAGTGAGGGACAACTCTAAGTTAAAGAGTTAGGAAATAAGTGGTTCTGATGGAGCAGTACAAAGACAAAGTAGTGATCAAGTAACGACTGAGATACAAAAGAACTAGTGTCAGATAAAAGAATAGGATAAAGCAGAAGACAGAGACACAAACCACAGAAGTTCTCGACATAGAATAGGATAAAGCAGGAGACGAAAGAATACTAAGGAAAAAGTTTGGAAGCAAAGCTGTCAATGTGCAATAACGGTAGGATAGAATACCTAGTAAGCAAAGACTAAGTGTGTAACAACAAGGTTCCTCGGCATTGCAATGAAACAAGGTTTTATTACGTTTTAGCTTTCATAATTTACAAGAAGTACCCAACCCTAGTCTAAGTTGACCAAACCACTACAGGTTTGGGATGACCTTAGTCACGGGTATGGGTGGTTTGGTATATTTGTAACATAATATGGAATCGAGGAGACAAGTTACTGTAAAGTTGCAATTAGCATAGCGGTGGATCCTCAAGGTATAATATGGATAAATGGACTTCGGGTAAAGATAAGATTTACAAGTAATGCAACCAGACATAAAGAAAAAGTCGTGTGAAAGAGAGCAACTGAATCGTGCTAGTAAAGTAGTCAAGGGTGTAGAAGAGTAAACCAGATTATTATAACCAGTATTAACATAGTAATAAAGAACATAGCTTTAGTATAAATGTGCATATAATCAGGCTTAAAATAGATACTTTGCCCAGAATTCCTTAGCCAATCAAGAAGAATCACCAGAAGAAAGAATTACCCTGGTATAACATCATTAATATGAGAAACATTAGTGGATAGTAAGAGTACTTGGAAAGGTTAGTTATAAAACATGAAGACCAAAACTCAGAGATAGTCATAAATGTGAGGACTCGGAAGAGAAAGTTTATAAGTAAAGAAAGTTTAGTAAGGCAGAAAACTGAGAGGGTCAAATAGTTGGTTGAGATCAGATAATAAATGTTAAGATAAGGTATATCCTATAAAGTCATTTAAATAGAATAGCTGTGAAGAACCCGAAGTATACACAAGTTAAGGGAATGTGAATGTTAGGGATTAGAACATAAAGTACTATGAGAATACTTTAAACATGAAAAGTAACTGAAGTTCCTAAGAATATTAAAAGTTATTGTTGCCATGGCAAGAGGTATAAGGGGGTTTCAAAATCAAAATGAAACTAAGATAAGTAGGAGGATAGATTATGAATATAGTACAATTTTGAAAATGATAACTCGTGTAAATAAATGGAGATAAAGGATAATTGAATATAGTTGGAAGTTTTCAAAATAAAGTTCCTGCGATGTGTAGAAATAGTGGTTGTATGATGATAAATGTAGAGTATTAAGCAGAGGATCATGGAGTAAGATTAAGGAATTACCTTCAAGTTAGGAACTCAAGATATTATTCACTAAGGCCCATGAACTTTGGACTTGTATGCACAGTAGGACAAGAGATTTCAAGAAGTTTTAGTATTAAGATCTCGAAAAAAATATCAGAAGAAAAATTAAGAAAGATAAGGATAGCTAGAGACACGGATCTACAGTTGCATTGTAGTACTATTACATCGTGGGACGAGTGTTACATAATATAAATTATGTTTGAGCACATATACATTCATGGAATGACTTTGGGGACAAATGGTAAATTCTTCGAAATTTCGATATGAAATCTATGATGTTCCATTCCGGATATCTCATGGTATTTAGACCGTAACTTTCTCATATGAACTCCAATTTTTATGAATTTATATCATCGAAAAGTTAAGATCGAGTTCTACAACTTTCATTGAATATTTTTCCAAATTCGAACTAGAGGCAAGCCAAAAATGCAGATTAAAAATTAGGATGAATAGTACCCGAGGGTCATTCTACTAGATTCTCAAAATTTCATCAAATTTCTATACTTTTCCACATTATTCAAAATATCAAATACGCCCTAGTATATAAGGAGATCACTATTCAATGTTTCAAAAATTAGAAAACAAGAGAAATAATGAAGAAACGTGAAGAAGAAAAAGAAGAAGAAGAAGAAGAAGAAAGAGAAGAAGAAGAAGAAAGAAAATGAGAAAAAGAAAGAAAGAGAGGAAGGAAGAAGAAATAGGGAAAAATGGCTTAGCAATCATGGGGGATTTGGAAGATGAAGGAACCAACAAGAAAGAAGGTAATACTCATTTTACCCAAACTAGAAATATGAAGTTTTGAGGTTATTGATGTTTTACTAGTAATGTGGGCATGTAAATGATTGCATAAGAAACTAATTATGTTATGTAATGACCAATTCATGAATACATTAGATTTAGGGTAATTTGAGAATTTTGGATGAAAGAGTTGTGGATGATGAAATGGTGGTTTAGTATGTGTGAAGTTTAAGTAATATGATGGATTATGTAGTGGTTTTTAGTATGGAAGTGTTAAAAAATCATTTGAGTAAGTTAGACTTGAATAAGCAAGTGCAGAATCCTGGAAAATAGGCGTGCGTCGCGACGCGTACTGGGAAATTGGTGAATAATTGTTTCTGGATCATTCACATCGCGATGCGCAAGGATTTGTGTCGTGACGTGAACTAGAAAAAAAACTGGATGAACTCGTCTCTGGTTTGGTCCGCATCGCGATGCGAAAGACTCTGCGTCGCGACGCGAAGACCATGATGTCCCCAATTAGTATTATTTCATCCCAGTTTCACCATAGCATGTTAGAGGCCACCCTAAGGGTCTCGTATCGACTTGTTTATATATAATACACCATAATGTAAGTATATTATGCCTGAAAACGATAGCGAGTATTTAAATCGATAGATTTAGTTTAATTCAGTAATGCACTCCAAAATTTATTTTCTAATCAGAGTATCAATTAGGGGTTATCGCAGGAAGCACAAAACTTTTCGGCAAAGTGATGTCATGTTAGCGGAACTCCAAACCTGTGAGTGGTCACTACCCTTTTAAATTGACTTTCATTTTGTTATTTCATATTAGACTTATTTTTATGCTTTAGGGCATTAGATTATTTTTATTACAATTATTCATAAAAGTTTATGATTTAAGTTATATTTGAGAAATAAACGTTTTCAAAATATGGTTTATGTTTTTCGAGGCATGGGGGAAAAACCCACCTCAGTATATAACCGGATACAGACATGGAATTGACGGATAACATGCGGACATGTAGAGGACTGGGGGACGGCGATACGTAACGCCCCCAGATCCTAGTTCAGGACTAGGGATGACAGATGCCCCTAGATACTAATTATAGAGCTTAGAGGGTAGCATAGATCCGCACCCCCAGTTCTAGTTCAGTGGCTTGGGGACGGCGATACGTAACGCCCCAAGACCACTAGTTTCAGGGACAATAGTGGCATACTTTAGGGGACGGCGATACGTAACGCCCCAAAGTCATGGATTTGCACTTTTGGCTCTAGTTAGGCGTATGGGGGGACGGCGATACGTAATGCCCCCATACGTCAGGTTTTCAGAGACAGTTTATAATTTCATAAGTAGTTTCCAGATTCAGTTTTCAGAAAAGATTTTTAGAAAAAAGTTTTTCAAAAAGCAGCAGTTTTATAAGAAACTTTCAGAAAAAATAAGTTTTACAGAAATAGTTCATACTAGATTTTCAGAAAGAAGCCCAAAGTTCTCAGACAAAAAAAAAAGTTTTCATCTAACTATTTCGTGAATTTTGATTTTAGAACCAAATATTTTTATAGCAGTATTTCAGTTTTCGTCCACTCACTTATATCGTACAACGTGTGTAACCCCCTCACTCCCAATTTTCTTGTTTTGAAGGTGTTCTCAGAGGACGAGCTCGGGAGGACAGATACTGATGCGGTCACTGGATTTGGAGTCCACTAGTTCAAGTCTGAAATAGTGAAAGTCCAGTCAGAGTCAAGTAGAAGTCATGTATTAGTCTTGGGTTATGTGATAGTCCTGTAAGTAAATGTATTAAGTATGTAGTTATTGATATTGAGTTTGTATTTCATGATGTTGAGTTTGGGCGTTGGTCTCATGTATAAGATTCTGATAAGAAAAGAACAATAGTGCAGTTTTTAGTTAGAAAACCAGAGGCTCATGGGAATAGTACGGCATATTCACTGCCTGTAGTATCTACCAGATCAGGGATGTTACACTTATCGGAAAATCAAACGGAGAGGAACGCATTGTATCATGTATGTCCAAACGACTTATTGAAATGATTCATCGTGCTGATTTTTTTATTGCTTTGCTATGTGGCTTGGGCACGATGGAGGAAATTTTCAAAGTGATATCTTGGGCAAACTTAAATATACACCAGAAACCAATTGGACTATTAAATGTTAATGGATTTTTTTACTTTCTTTTTGTGTTTCTTGAAGATGCCATAAGAAATGGGTTCCTTTCAAAACCCGTAAAAGATATCCTCTTCACTGCCAGAACAGCCAATAATTTAATTGATCAATTCTTGATATTTGAACCAAATATTGACCTTATCATTTCCAAGTTGAACTGGTCTGATAACGATCGTGGTAAGAAGCGTAGGATAAATCTGGATCTTAACCATTAGTTTTCTTTTTAGATTTACAATTTCACGCTAACCAAGTACTGTCTTCTAAACTTTTCTTCTTCTTTTTATACATTGGGGACTGTTAGTGTTCCTAGAACATGCCAAGGATCTCTAAGAGTGATTTGTGTGTGAATAAATCAAAGGGAGTTGCGGAAATACTCACATTGATCGGATTTAGGATTTCAAAAATTTCTCCTTTGTTGGATGTAATGGATGCTCCAAGCCTTCAAATTTGATTCCAAACTCTAGGATTGGTTTCCCTATCACCTTCATTTGTCTCTTTAAAGTGATAGCTTTGTAGAATTTTGCAAAAAAATTCCATGGGAGAGGAAGCATGCTCACGGTTTTGGAGAAAGGAAGAAGAGTGAATAGTGACCTGTCTTACTTCCAAAGTTTGACTTGTTAATTTATATTAGGTTGGTGTGTAGGATTTGGTTTGAGTGTAGAAAAAGCAATCCCAAGCTTTTACTCAACCAATTACCAATTTTCATCAAGTGTCAAACACATTGATGTAAGTTGGTGGGCCCCACTTCAAATTCCAAATTTAAGTCGGATAATCCAACACGCAACTTCGCTCGGGCCCGGGTTTGTTTAATTCTGAATTAAACGAATTTTCCGTTGCGACTTAATTAAATCCAATTTAATTAAATAATAATGCCTCGCAATATTATTACGTAAGTCACTTACGAATTAATTCTAAATTAATTTGTTCGCTTGAATTAAAATCCAATTTTAATTCCGCGTTGAAAATTTAATTTCAATTAATATATCTAATATATTATTTTAGCCCAATTAATTAAATAGTAAAATCTAATTTCACCATTAAATTTATTTTGCCTATTAATTCCAAATTAATCGCGTTCTCTCTTCTCGACGAATTTAATCCCAGATAAATTCTCGACGTAATTAATCCCAATTAATTCTTTCTCTGATAATTAATCCATATTAATTCTTACCGTAATTAATCCCAGATTAATTTTCTGTCTCATAATTAATCCTAGATTAATTCTGTTCGAGTAAAATATCATCGGTGAATCTTTGGGAAGCGACCCAAGAGATCTCTGGATATGTTGGCAGTAAATACAATCATCGGACTATACGAACACGTGCGTACCCGGTACCACGTTCTTACCGATTTACAAGACATGGTTGGCTTCTAGCAAAGCACCGTGCCTTCCCAATTCTCCAGAAATATTCTTTAAAGGAATATATAATCTTTATCAGGCGTAGTATACATTGTATTGTGTATTACGATCCAGTATCAGATATCACATGCTAGGCCTGGGGCTGGAATTGTGTCTGCCCCGTACGAAGCATATATCGGATCACTGTCAACTAGTCTCTATAATCGGATAATCATGACCTAGTCATATTATCCCGATGACTGCAATACTTAAGAGTACCAGTTCCGTATCCCTGCGTGATCATCATCTCCATATGACTGAAGTGATACTTCCATCTTGACATCACACCCAATACACTACGATTCTCAGTATACCCAGAAGAGGCGTACATAGAACCTGTTAAAGCCCCGGATGACCAAAACCAAAGTATACTGATTGTCGCAAGTATTAACGATGCAAGTCTCAGGTTAAGACCAAATACACTTACCCTGATTCAGATTCCCATAGACACAATAGTCATACTACCAATGGGATTCCGACGGGTCTATCCAGAGCGAAGCTATTCCCGTACCATCGGTAAATAGAACCTTCTATCACACTTGCATAAGTATCCAATACTTAAATATATGAGAACTATGCCATTACGCTTCCATAATGCGCACAAGTGCAATACTAGCCTATTCCGCATAATCGATGTCCAGTCTCGATAATACTACGACTAGGGATATTTAATGATTAAACCTTTCGTGGATTAATATTGTCTCATATTTTATTAATCTGGTACTAATCATACGGACTTTTATCATTTATATATCTAAGTAATCCAATTACAAAATGGTAAAAGAACAATTTCCTTTGTCACATAGTTAATTTTGTACAAGAACACCATGTCCTTTACAAAATAGTGATGCTATAGGACATAATTGTCCAACAATCTCCCACTTGGCCTATAGCCAATCACTCAAGTGTCCGACACTTGAACTATGTACAGGTCGTTCATGCTTATGCTGAGTTGTCACTTTTGCCAGCGGATTTATAAGGTTATTATCTGATGCGATTTATTCGATCATCACTTCGCCACTATGTATGATCTCATGAATCATATAAAACTGTCGAAGTACATACTTGGATCGTTGATGAGACCGTAATTCTTTAGCCTGTGCTATAGTCTAGCTCAGCTGTTAACAGAACTACTCCTAATCTAATTAGGAATTTTATAGATCCAAAATGCTTCTTCTGCTGCCTCAGCTGTAGTAATATATTCCGCTTTTGTTGAATCGGCAACAGTATCTTGCTTGGAAGATTTCCAGCTCACTATTCTGTTGTTCAAACAAAATATGTACCCTTATTGCGACTTACAGTTGTCTTTATCGGTTAGGAAACTTGCAACGGTGAACCTAGTCACTTCAATTTATCATTCTCCATAGCTTAAGAAAGCATCCTTAGTTCGTCTAAGATACTTAAGGATGTTCTTAACATCAATCCAGTGACCATCACCTGGATCGGCCTGATTGTGACTCTACATGCTCAAAGCATATGAAACACCAGGTCACGTACATATCTTTCAAGGTACGGGTTCTTGAAGAGTGCTAACACTTTCAGATCTATCCCAGTAGAACCTTATTCCTAGAATAAAGGTTGCCTCTCCCAAGTATTTCATGGAAAATTTTAACGAAAGCCAAGTTTTCACTGATTGTTAACATGGGAATGTTATTTCCAAGAAATAATACATCATCAATGTATAGGACATCCAATGTCGGTGCGCTCCCACTAACATTCTTATATACACAAGAATTATCTTCGTTTGGAATGAAACTATATACCATTATGATCTCATCAAAATATTAGTTTCAAGAACACAATACTTGCTTCAATCCATAAATAGATCGAATTAACTTGCAAACCTTATTTGCATGTTTTGGCACGACAAAACCGTCAGGTTGTTGTATAAAACATCCTCCAAAATGTTTCCGTTAAGAAAAGCGGTTTTGACATTCAGCTGCCATATTTCATAAATGAAATATGTAGCACTTGCAAGCATTTTCCGAATGGATTTAATCATGGCAACAGATAGAAGATTTCGTCGTAATCGACATCATGTTGATGACGATACCCTTTCGCTACAAGCCTAGCTTTGTATGTTTTTATGTTTCCATCCATGTTTGTCTTCACCATGAAGACTCATTTGCTACCAATAGGCACAATGCCTTATGGTACATCAACCAATGTCCAAACTTGGTTGGTATACATGGAATCCATTTCAGACTTCATGGCACTTTGCCATAAACCGGAGTCGATACCTTGCATCTTTTCCTCATACGTAGTCCGTTCGTCTTCCTCAATAAGATTGACATCTACATGAGGTGAGATCAGAAACCTATACCTCTTAGGTTGTTTCCTGACTCTCTTCGACCTACGCGGTTCTTGTGTATTAGAAGATTGTGGTACAGATTTATCTCTGATGAATTGTTCGTGTTCCGTTAAGGGACCGGTGCCAGGAACAACATCACTTTGATTTCACCGAGTTCTACTTTCCTCCCACTTACCACTGCATTTAGGTATTCCTCTTAGGAAAACCGCATGGAGAGTAACAAATATATTGTTCTCTTGTGAGTTGTAGAGGTAATATCCTTTGGTTTCCCTAGGATAACCAATTACAAATAGGCGCTAATCCGATTTGGGTTCTAGTTCGGTACCATCCAAACATATGCCCAGCATTCTCAAATCTTCAGGAATGTGAAACCCAGTTTCTTTCCTGTCCATATTTCATTCGGAGTCTTTCTAAAAGACTTTGACGGAACCTTATTCAAAATAAGTATTGCATTGTTCAATGCGTATCCCTAGAAGGAAATCGGTAGCTCAGAGCGACTCATCATTGACCTTACTATGTCCAACAAGGTTCGGTTTCTCCGTTCAGACACACCATTCAATTGAGGTGTTCCAGGAGGAGTTCACTGTGAAAGAATACTATACTCTTTTAAGTAATCAAGAAACTTATTACTTAAGTATTTCCACCACAGTCCAATCGTGATGTTTTAATACTTTTGACGGTCTGTTTTTTCTACTTCGTGTTGAAACTCTTTGAATATATCAAATGTTTTCGATTTATGTGTCATAAGATACACATAACCATAACGCGATGCAACATCCGTAAAGGTTACGAAGTACTCATAACCACCTCTAGCCTAGCTAGACAAGGACCCACATACGTCACCATGAACGAGGGCTAACAGCTCGGTGGCACGTACACCTTTACCGTTAAAAGGCGTTTTAAGCACTTTGCCTAATAAACTAGATTCACAGGCGTCATTTGAATTAGGATCAAATCTGTCCAAGTATCCACTCTTCGAAAGTGTGGATATACGAGTCTTATTTAATGTGTCCCAGACAACAATGCCACAAATAAGTCTCATCTGATTAATTCAGTTTGAGCCATTTTGTTTGTCATGTTATATGTTTGAGATTCATTTATATTCGAAATATAAATACTGTTATTCACATCTAATGTGCATATCTCAATGTCATCTTTATAACAAAACACTCAGTGTTCTGGAACATAAAGGTTTATCCGCAACTGATTGAACTAGATATAGAGATAATATTTCTAGTCGAACTAGATACATTATAACAGTTTCCTAATTTAAGTACATGCCCAAAGGGCATTTCCAAAACTTAGGTTTCTACAGTCAAAATAGTGACTCTTGTCCCGTTTCTGACTCGCAGGTCGATCTCATCTGAAGCCAGTCTCTAGCAAATCAGCAGATCCTTCACATCAGTACATATGTATGTACCACATCCAGTATTAAAAATCCAATTTTAAAACTAGCAAGGATATGTTTATGACAAATATACCTGAAGTCGGAGCCTTACCCGTCTTCACTTCCTTCATGCCTGCCTTGTCCATACGGCAGTCACGCTTCTAGTGACCCCGTTTGCCACAATTTAGGCAGACATCTTGGGGTATGTCCTTTGTCTTCCCAGAAGATTATGACGATTTTGCCTTTGCCCCTTTTCTTCACACCCCTAGAAGCCTTCGGCCAAGCCTTGGCTTTCTGGGATGTCGAAGTAAGATGCGCCTTGCGCTTCTTGCCCTTTTGGAAGCTCTGGCTTTGCCTCCTTGAGCATAGCCATTAACTCTCCAAGAGTTTTCTCTTGGTTCATAATGAACCCGCCCTAGCATTCGGGTAGAGACTATAAGATCAAATCTATGGAAGTCTCGGCCTCGTAGGTAATGCCCAGCTAACCTAACTGTTTGATGTCAGCAATCATCTGTGACACCTAGTGCTCGACAGATGTACCATCTGACATACGTGAGCGAAAGAGCTTCTTTTTCAATTCATACTTCTAATATCTAAGGTTAGATCTGTGAAGATCCTTTAATTTCAACATTATGGTATAATGATATAATCCTTAGTTCTGACGACGAAATTAAAGAGTCATTGCGGCAAGCATTATAGATTGAGCACAAAAGTTATCATCACAATGAGTCTTCCAAAGCTCATCCTCCACTATTTGCTCAACTCCGAGCTTAGGCCCGAGAGGATTCTCTATCCAATAGAGTAACTTCTCAGCTCCCAGGACTATCATGAGATTCATTTCCTCATCTGGAAAATTTACGCCGTTAAAGACATTTTCACCCAGGATTATTGTAGGACACAGAAACTGGGCGACGCATGCTGTTCTAGACTCAGGGCCTAGTTGGGAGTACGGAGTAGCCCACGGGGGACTAAACCGGAGAATAATGGAGTCGCCACCCGGTGTGAACCGGGAAAATGATTTAAGGCCGCACTCACCCCTCGCAAGGGAAGACCTCAAACCGTTGAGTTCGGAATGGTCCCTTACTTATGTCACTTGTAATGAATGGATTTGTGCAATTTTAACCAAGTCTACTTAACATACATGTCCAAGAATAACCTAATCTAGTTTACATTCATAAAGATAAATCCTATATCTAAGTTTGCATGCTTCGAAAGTAAGTTCTCATAACAGTAAATACACAACTCATAAATACATTAAATTAATACGTGCAAAATAAACATGTGGCCAAGGGATTCGACCGTTTTCAATGTAGGACCTCGCATACCCGATTGGACGTATTCCACGTCAACTGAGCATGCCGTGTCCGGAACAACAAAATAAAATATAACAAAAGGTGCCCTCAGGTCTTACCTTTTTAGTCACTTTCCGGGAGTGCGTTTCACGGTGCCGAAAGGGATATCGTTCCGTTGTTTTCACTGGTCCGCTGTTTCCACTATTTTCATAGGTTCACTGTTTTCTCTGTTGTTTTTGTTGTATTTTCGGGTCACTGTTTTTGGTAATTAGGGGACTGTTTTGAGGATTATTTGGACTGGTTTGGGGGCAGTTTTCGAAGGGTTTCGGGGGCAGTTTTCGTTACTATTTGTGGCAAGTTTTGGGGACTGATTTGGGCGTGTAGAGAGGGGTTTTATGCGACAGTTTGTGAGGCAATTCAGGGACTAATTCTGCGGCAGTTTTGGGGACTAAATACGTTCAGTTTCGGGGGTAGTTTTTGGATTGTTCTGGGCTTTGGTAGTTTTTGGATTGTTCTGGGCTTGTTTTTGTGTGTTGATGAGAGTGAAGGTGTGGTTGTGTGATGCTGATTAACGTGGCTGGCAGTGGGGTTGTGTGCTGCTAGTTAACGTGGCTGGCAGTGGGGTTGTGTGCTGCTGGTTAACGCGGCTGGCAGTGTGGTTGTGTGCTGCTGGTTAACGTGGCTGGTCACTTTATGAGTGAAGGTGGAGTGAAGGGCTAGGCGCTGTTAGTGAGTGGAGAAGGCTTGTTGTTACGTGGGTGATGATGCACTGAAGTTGAGGTTGGTGGGGGAGATTGTGAAGGTGTGAGCTGGGCGCTTGTGAGGTAGTGGGCTGATGAAGGTGTGTGAGTAAATTAGCTGAGTGGAGGGCTGAGTTGAGGGTAATATGCGTGAATGATAGTGAGTGAGGTGAGAGAAGGTGTGACTTAGGGTTTCATTTTGTGTGGATGAGTTGTGCGTGTTTGAGGTTTTGTTTCACTGTAAGGGACGTGAGGGCTTGAGTGTGGATTGTGAATGGTGATGAGTTGCTAAATGGTTTTCCTCCTGGAATCGTTAGGCAGTGAGTGAAGGTGTTGTTTGGGTGCAGTTTAGGGCTACTGGTTCATGAAGGGTTGATGATGGATGTGTTGGCAGTGTGGTGCGTGAATGAAGGATAGGCTAATGGTGAAGGAGCTGTGAAGTTTTGGGCGTGTGCTGCTGGATAAGTTTCTACGTGAATTGGCTAAGGTGCAGAGCGTGGCTTGGCTGCTTGATTTGTGGGCTGTGAAGTAGTGTGGGAAATGGGTTGGTAAAATGGCCAGTTGGATGAAAGGCAGTAAGTGTGTATTAGGTGTTCCAAGGCAGAAAAATGAGGGTTTAAATAGGCAAATGAAGGGCATTAATGAGATTGGCAAGTGATAATGAAAGGTAATCAATTTGATGACAAGTTTTGTTTGGAAATGGAAGGAAGGTAATGTATAATTGTGATTCTTTGTTGAAAATGAATAAAGGTTGAAAGGAAAGGAAATGAAATGACATGTTTTATTGGGAAATGGAAGAAAGGTTATGTATAATTGTGATCCTTTGTTAAAAATTCAAAAAAGGTGATGGAAAATGAAGAAAATGAGAGGGAATGGTGATGGGCGTGGGGTGTGATGGCTAAATGATGTGGGGTTGATCTAATAATGCCTTGGAAATTAGGTGTCAAGGTAAAAGGTGAGATCAAAGGTGTAAAGTAAATTGGTGGAAGGATAAATCATGTTTGAATAGTGCAAGGAGGGTGAATTTTGGTGTGTGGAATTTGTTTTGTATTTGATTATTTAATTGTTTGTGTTGTGTATTTTATTTTTTGTGTTTTAATTATTTGTTATTTTTTTTGTTAAAATTGCTATTTAATTGGTTTGTATTTTTTAATGGTTTGATTTAATTTGAATTATTTAATTGGTTGGTGATTTTTATTTTTGCATGGAAGTTGAAGGGACACAGGGGTAGGTTTAAGGTTCGGGGCGAGAATAAATTTTGATACAGAGGCTCAACGAGTAAACCCGAGGTTAAGCGAGCGAACAAAATCCAACAAAACGTCAATTCTTGACTTTTTCCTTCCGACGTCCGTTTCCCGCGACTCCCGCGACTTAAAAGGTGGTGCCTCCGTACGAGGCTCATCATCGGACTGATATGCAAAAATGCAGTGCCTACAGTCGCCCCCACTTTGATGAGACTTGTGCAGTGTGTGACAATGACAATCCTATCAAAGTACGTGCAATGCATTTTTACTTACCTGGCTCGCCAGCTGCCACATGACTCACCTGTTGCTTCGAACTGAATTGATTTGGTGGTGAGGTACTGCGACTCCTGGGTCTTGTTCCCGAAGTGAGTTGAGAATCTTGTTCCCTGAATTGAGTTGTGGGTCTTGTTCCCGATCTGAATTTTGTTGAGCTGAGGGTCTTGTTCCCTGAATTGAATTGTGGTGGGGGTCTTGTTCCCTGAACTGAGCTAAGGGTCTTGTTCCCGATCTAAATTGTGTTGAGGGTCTTGTTCCCTGAATTGAGTTGTGGGTCTTGTTCCCGATGTGAATTGTGTTGAGCTGAGTTGTGGGTCTTGTTCCCGTGGGTCTTGTTCCCTGCATTGAGTTGTGGGTCTTGTTCCCATTTTGGAGCTGAGGGTCTTGTTCCCTGAATTATGTTGAGGGTCTTGTTCCCTGAATTGAGTTGTGGGTCTTGTTCCCATTTTGAGCTGAGGGTCTTGTTCCCTGAATTGTGGGTCTCGCCCCCAGAGTGCCATACCCGGCAAAGACTGATAGTGATGTGGGCCTCAACCCGCAGAATACCATACCCGACAAAGAGTGATAATGATGTGGGCCTCGCCCCCAGAATGCCATACCCGGCAAAGATTGATAATGATGCAAATGATTTATTTCAACATACTATATTGCTCTCCTCGAGACAATCTTAATAGCTAAACATATTTTCGTCCTCAACGAATGCTTTGTGTCAAAACCAGAGAACCTTCAAAGTACTTGATACACTCAACTCCGATCCTCTGAATGGGTGATCTGAACTAGACTCTTAGTGTGTGTGTGCTAAGGCTCTTTCGCAGCTTAGTCCTTAAGTAAGCCAACTTGGTGATTTCGTTTCAGAGAATCGAACCAGTGGGTCTAACTAACCTGGATGTCTTAATCACATTCTGTGATTACTTCAACATACTCAACAAGATATGGTTTTCATCCTTTTTTTCGTCTCTTTCTTTTTTTTTTCTCTTTTTTTTTCTTTTTTTTTCTTTTTTCTTTTCTCTTTTCTTTTCTGACACACCTACCCTTTAAGTAGCATTTCTCCTCATGGTGGTCCTAATACTCGCCCATGGGTAGCTTCACGCTTATCGGTTATAGGTGGTCTATTTTTTTTTTCTTTTTTTATTTCAGAGACTTTTTTCTTTATTTCCAACCATATCATATATCATAGCATCAGTAAACGAGTGTGGACACCCAGGCAAACGGTCATTCACTAATACATCATCTCTTCAACTAGTCACCTCGATAACTACTCAGGCTTCTACTGCTAGGATCTCGTAATCAAGTGCTCGTGAGTCTAACTGAGATCAATCCATTCAGAATACCGGACGAGAGCACGTCTCGCACTTATTGTTTCTAGGGTTTCTCCCTACAGCATACAATGTCATCACCGGACATATGTCTAACTATCAAAGACTTCTCTCACTCATTTTTTTTTCTTTTCTTTCATCATTTTTTTTTTCATTTTTTCATTTTTTTTTTCATTTTTCTCTCTCTCTCTCTTTTTTCTTCAACAATTAAACTAGAGCACAAACTTTCAAATATTTCATATCTTGTAATACCTGGTCAGTAGAAAACATCACTGATTAAGATCAATGTCCAATCTACGCTTCTTGCCACGATCACTATCTGTCCAGTCCAATTTGGAGAGGATAGGGTCGAGCTTCGGTTCCAAAGCTAGGATCTGGTCAATCAACTCTTCGGCCTTTGTCGCAGTCAAGAAAATATCTCCCACAGATTTGGTGATGAACTCATATCTCTTGTCTTCCGCAAGAAACACAAACAGAAAATCGAAAAAATGCTCAACATTAAGTAGTCCAATGGGCTTCCGATGAATGTTCAAGTGCGCCCATGATGCCACTGTGAATATCTCTTCAAGGGTACCAAGTCCACCTGGTAACGCAATAAACGCATCTGCAGTATCTATCATTTCATGGAGTCGTTCAGACATACCTGATACGATGCGTTCATCTCCATTTGTTGGTCCAATTAACTGTTCGTCCGCCAAAGGTCTTGGGATAATTCCCAAAACATGACCGCCACCATCCTGAATGACTTTTGAAACGATTCCCATTATCCCAAGATTTCCACCGCCATATACTAGGTGTATATTCTTCTCAGCCATGACTCGCCCCAATTCTTTTGCCGCCTCAACGAATTCTGGTTTATTACCAGTGTTGGATCCACAGAAAACACAAATTTGTTAACTCGCTGCTGTGAAGTTGCTTCCATTTTCTTTCTCTTACTTGGATGTATATCTGGATGTGTTGAGGAGAGAAATGTTGAGCTGAATTTATAGAACCTGAAAGGGGTGAGTAATAATTGCACTAACAGCTTCCACAGAACGATTGTTAGCTAAACCACAAAAGAATTCGTCAGAGGTCAAAAAGTCTCTGGATCTTGTCTACGACAATAAGAGAAAACAACAAAGAAATCGTGAGCGGTCAAAAGGTCGTGGATTCTATCCACGAAATAAAAGAAAATACCAAAAGAAGTCCTAAAAGGTCAAAAGTTGTGGATCTTGTCCACGAAAATAATAGAAAATAACAAAAGAAGGCAAATCAAAGGAATTGTGTACTCAATACGCCTCTTGCTTGGCATAAGTTCATTAGGATGAGTCTCATGAATTCTTTTTTACTACTCTGCCACCACTAATGAATTAGCTCCCATCTTTGTGATTGCCAAGCACCATTCCCTCTGTCTTAAAATGCCATGTCTTCGCTTTTACCTACCAAAATAACACACAAAATTAAAAATTCTACGACATGTATACACAAAACATGAAAATAGAATTGCAACAAAGTGTATGGGTTGCCTCCCTGTTAGCACTAAATTCATCGTCTTCAGCCAGACATGACCGAAATCCATCTATCAAGGTGGCTTAAATGTCGTCCTCAGTGCTTGTGCCACTTTTTTTTTTTTGATCTTTGTCGTTTTCCCTTTCTTTCTTCGTTGAAACCTGCGAATACAAAACAACATAATAAAGACGTGTGCATGTAATGTATACGTATGCAAGTGTATAGGTCCTCCCTGTTCATGATGGGTGAGACCCTCATTGTGCTCCTTGGCGACATGTGTTTCCCTCTGCTAGTTCTTCCTTTTTGTTTAAAACCTGCAAACATAGGAAAAACACAAGAATTGCAGTACGTTACGTGTATGCATGCATGTATATGTTTCCTATCCCATTGGGTTAGGCCTTCCGCCAATTCCCTTGGTGACTGCTCAGTCTTCTTTCCTTCAGGCAAAGTGCAGCTTCAATCTGTTTACATCGATCGACTCGGTGAACTCATTCTCTTTTAAATCTGACAGTCTCACTGCCCTGTTTCCCAATTTCTGAATAGTTATTCTTCCTTCGGGAATTCCCCGTGTTCTGAGTGTCACTTAATATCATGGTATCAGGGTTGTCAAATATACTTATATTGTGCAGGTTGAACGAAAGAGACTCAGACAAGTAAGCAAAATGAACTTCTTTATTATCATGAAAGAGGTTCGAACAAATCAATGTCTTAAAATGTAGATTTGCAATCAAATAAACTGGGGAAAACATCTTCATTGTCTGCGACATTGTCTTCTTCCTCAGCTTATGGTTCTTCATTACTGCCATCTCTTATCCCCATGTAAGAAACTGGGTGGTTGAGAGCTTGAAGGACAAAACTTTCGGGCAGACCGGAGTTGATCATGTAGTTGGGTAGAGGGTTTCTGTATGTGTTTGGCTGTTCCTTCTCTGGGTCGGGTATTTTATGAGCATCAATGAGGTTTTGGATTTCATGTCTAAGGCGGGGGCAGTTGTCAGTGTCGTGGCCTTTCTGCTGGTGGAACTGGCAGTATTGGTTTAGGTCAAAGTAGTGTGGCACAGGGTTGGGAATTGGTCTGGGTTCTAGAGGTTTTAGGAGTCCTTGTCCTTTTAACTTCTCAAGCACCTTAGACATAGGTCTACCAAAATTGGAGAATCGCCTGTTTCTGACGGTAGCGATCTCAGCAGTAGCGGGCTTGGTCTCAGAAGGCCCTCCAAAAGTTCTTTTATTCTGGCCATAGAACTTCTTATTCTCAGCTTCCTCTTCTTCAATGTCCATGACAGTTTCCCTCAACTGTCGAAAATCTGTGATCATGGAGGTCATCCTTCTCAACTTGCCATAGATGGAGGGCTTGGTGCCTTTGATGATCATTTTTATTTGGTCCTTCTCTGAGGGCCGAGTCTGCATCTTCAGTAACTGACTCCTCCATCTGTCTACATATTCTTTGAAGTTTTCCTCTGGTTTCTGCTTGATGTTCTCCAGGTCTCGGAGGGACAGGTCGATTTCCAAGTCAGTAACATATTGTTTGAGGAAGGCATCAGCCAGCTCCCTCCAGTCTTATTTTATCTTCTTCTCAAGGCTATGATACCACACCACGGGAGCCTCCTCAAGTGACATCTCGAACATCTTCTGGGCCTGGCGCTGTGATAGGCCGACCGAACTCATAATTGAAACTATTGACGGAGATGGACCCGTGGATCCCCATTTCCATTGAACTTAGCAAGATCAGGTATTTTGAAGTTAGCCGGCAAATGTTCTTCGAAAGTCATCGAGTCATATTCAAGTAAATCTTCATCTTTACCCTTCATTTTACGGGTAACTGTTTCCACCTGTTCCCGAAGCTTTCGCAGTTCTGCCTGAGACCCGGCTATTTTTCCAGCGGCATATTCTGCCATATCCTCATCGAACGTAGGGGCATCATCATTAACCCTGTTCTGAGGCTCTTCACGTCTCATTCATAGAACTCTCCCCAACACGGGTACAAGCCACATTAGATAAAGCAACAGTCAGATTCTGGAGCTGTTCAGCCATTTTGGCAATGTTGGCTTCCATTTGATCCATTTGGGACCCTTCATTGAAATTCACTCATGCTTACTGCTGGTCTTTTGGTGAGCCTTCCTTCTTCCCTAACCCAATGGGAATCTATGATGGCTTTTGTAACACAAGGGTTAGCATGATGCATGTATGCATGATATGCGTGAGATGAGTATTAATGTATGAAATAAATAAGCTCATGAAAGAATTTACACTAATTGGCCCGTTATCATTTTAAAGTATTCAATCACACTATTGCACAGTGCAAACTTGTCCCAGTTGAAAAGGCCCAACAAGTTTACACTTTTGCGATAACATGGCTAAACAACTTCAAATGATAAGAGGCCTAAACACAAAATGGCCCATCGACATTTTAGAAGCTTTTGGCCCAATTGTCAAAGGGCATGAACTTGTTCCAGTTTAAATGGCCCAACAAGTTCACATCTATTGACAAAAAGATCCAACTGAATTCAAATAACGATGGCCCAAAACACAAGCATAAATAAATAATTTCTAAGGGTCATACAACTAAGGTTCGCATGTAGGTTTCAGGAGTGTAAACAAAGGCTCTCGCTGACGAATGATTGTTCACGACTAGGACTCCCCACTCAAGGGTTCAAATGACCAAGTGAACGCACCTTTTTTATACCTTACGGTACGTGCCAACAAGTATGGTATATGACTAACTGTCAAATGAATTTCCCGTTGTAGATTCCCCAGAGGGAGGGTGGAGCGAGGCTCTCTTAAGTACCCAAGCCCCTTAGGCTCTTATCGCTTGGTGACAGGAATAAACAAACGAGTCCTCCAAATTAGTCTATCACAATAAGCTACGGGTGAATGATTATCTAGGTGCCTTCACAGCTTTTCCTTATAGAAAGGTAGTGAGGAAGGAAGATACCAAATCATCACCTAGCCTTAATACATTTGATTAAACTCCTTAAACCCACAGTAGACATGGTAATTTAAAGCACAAATCACAAACATTACAAGATATTATTTCGGGGCCGATTCTCTATCCCCAGTGGAGTCGCCAGACTGTAGGACACAGAAACTGGGCGACGCATGTTGTTCTAGACTCAGGGCCTAGTTTGGAGTACGGAGTAGCCCACGGGGGACTAAACCGGAGAATAATAGAGTCGCCACCCGGTGTGAACCGGGAAAATTATTTATGGCGGAACTCACCCCTCACAAGGAAAGACCTCAAACCGTTGGGTTCGGAATGGTCCCTTACTTATGTCACTTGTAATGAATAGATTTGTGCAATTTTAACCAAGTCTACTTAACATACATGTCCAGAATAACCTAATCTAGTTTACATTCATAAAGATAAATCCTATATCTAAGTTTGCATGCTTCGAAAGTAAGTTCTCATAATAGTAAATACACAACTCATAAATACATTAAATTAATACATGCAAAATAAACATGTGGCCAAGGGATTCGACCGTTTTCAATGTAGGACCTCGCATACCCGATGGACGTATTCCACGTCAACTGAGCATGCCGTGTCCGGAACAACAAAATAAAATATAACAAAAGGTGCCCTCAGGTCTTACCTTTTTAGTCGCTTTCCGGGAGTGCGTTTCACGGGCCGAAAGGGATATCGTTCCGTTGTTTTCACTGGTCCGTTGTTTCCACTATTTTCATAGGTTCACTGTTTTCTCTGTTGTTTTTTTTATTTTCGGGTCACTATTTTTGGTTAATTAGGGGACTGTTTTGAGGATTATTTGGACTGGTTTGGGGGCAGTTTTCGAAGTGTTTCGGGGGTAGTTTTCGTTACTATTTGTGGCAGGTTTTGGGGACTGATTTGGGCGTGTGTAGAAAGGGGTTTTATGCGGAAGTTTGTGAGGCAATTCAGGGACTAAGTATGCGGCGTTTTGGGGACTAAATACGTTCAGTTTCGGGAGTAGTTTTTGGATTGTTCTGGGTTTTTTTTTGTGTGTTGATGAGAGTGAAGGTGTGGTTGTGTGTGCTGATTAACGTGGCTGGCAGTGGGGTTGTGTGCTCCTGGTTAACGTGGCTGGTAGTGGGGTTGTGTGCTACTGGTTAACGTGGCTGTTAGTGTGGTTGTGTTTGCTGGTTAACGTGGCTGGTCACTTTGTGCGTGAAGGTGGAGTGAAGGGCTAGGCGCTGTTAGTGAGTGGAGAAGGCTTGTTGTTACGTGGGTGATGATGCGCTGAAGTTGAGGTTGGTGGGGGGATTGTGAAGGCGTGAGCTGGGCGCTTGTGATGGTAGTGGGCTGATGAAGGTGTGTGAGTAAATTAGCTGAGTGGGGGCTGAGTTGAGGGTAATATGCGTGAATGATAGGGATGAATTGAAGGCTGACTTGGGCATGTTTAAGAGCTGTCTTTCTGAGGCTACTTGGGGGCAGTGAAGGGCGTGAGCTTGGGCGTGAATGTGTGGAGAGGATAGAGGGTTGTTTTGATCTTCTAAAATGCTTTTTCTTTTCTTGATGTGTATTAGGTGTTCCCAGGCAGAAAAATGAGGGTTTTTTAAATAGGCAAATGGATGGCATTAATGAGATTGGCAAGTGATAATGAAAGGTAATCAATTTGATGACAAGTTTTGTTTGGAAATGGAAGGAAGGTAATGTATAATTGTGATTCTTTGTTCCAAAATGAATAAAGGTTGAAAGGAAAGGAAATGAAATGACATGTTTTGTTGGGAAATGGAAGAAAGGTTATGTATAATTGTGCTCCTTTGTTGAAAATTCAAAAAAAGGTGATGAAGAATGAAAGAAAAATGAGAGGGGATGGTGATTGGCGTGGTGGGTTTGTGATGGCTAAATGATGTGGGGTTGATCTAAAATGCCTTGGAAATTAGGTGTCAAGGTAAAAGGTGAGATCAAAGGTGTAAAGTAAATGGTAGAAGGATAAATCATGTTTGAATAGTGCAATGAGGGTGAATTTTGGCGTGTGGAATTTGTTTTGTTGTTGATTATTTAATTGTTTGTGTTGTGTATTTTATTTTTTGTGTTTTGTTATTTGTTTTTTTTTGTTAAAATTGTTATTTAATTGGTTTGTATTTTTTAATGGTTTGATTTAATTTGAATTTATTTAATTGGTGGTGATTTTTATTTTTGCATGGAAGTTGAAGGGACACAGGGGTAGGTTTAAGGTTCGGGGCGAGAATAAATTTTGATACAGAGGCTCAACGAGTAAACCCGAGGTTAAGCGAGCGAACAAATCCAACAAAACGTCAATTCTTGACTTTTTCCTTCCGACGTCCGCTTCCCGCGACTCCGCGACTTAAAAGGTGGTGCCTCCGTATGAGGCTCATCATCGGACTGATATGCAAAAATACAGTGCCTACAGTGGTCCATTCCCGAACCGTTACTGAGTTGTACTAAATGTGGGCTTTGTTCTCGAATAGTGCTGATAATGTGGGCTTTATTCCCGAACTGAACTGAATGTGGGCTTTGTTCCCTGACTGTGTTGAGAGTGGACTTTATTCCCGAAACTGATGATAATATGGGCCTCGACCCTGCAATTCATTCCCAAAACTGCTGATAGTGTGGGCCTCGACCATGGGATTCATTCCCAAAACTGCCGATAATGTGTTCCTCGACCCTGGGATTCATTCCCCAAACTGCTAATAGTATGGGCCTCGACCCTGGGATCCATTCCCGAAACTGCTGATACTGTGGGCCTCGACCCTAAGATTCATTCCCTAACCTGCTGATAGTGTAGGCCTCGACCCAGGGATCCATTCCTAAAACTGTTGATACTGTGGGCCTCGACCCTAGGATTCATTCCCAAAAACATCTAATATTGTGGACCTCGATCCTGGGATTCATTCCCGAAATTGCCGATAATGTAGGCCTCGACCCTGGGATTCATTCCCCAAAACCGCTGATAGTGTGAGCCTCGACCCTGGGATCCATTCCCGAAACTGTTGATAATGTGAGCCTCGACCTTGGGATCTGTTCCCGAACTTCTGATAATATGGGCCTTGGCCCTAGGATCCACTCCCCAAAACTGCTGATAGTGTGGGCCTCGACCCTGGGATTCTTTCCCGAAACTACTAATAATGTGGGCGTCGGCCCTGGGATCTGTTGGTTTAATTCTAAGGTCCCAAGATCAAATCAAGACATGAAATAATGTGTCAACACACCAACGGAGGTAGCAGAATACTCACATTGATCGGTAGAGTCGATTTGAAGACAAATGAACCCAAAAAACGCACTGCCATGTAAGCCTACTGCATGCAGTCCACTGCCTACAAAAACAGAAAATTGAATGAGAAAACGGAGCTCCTAGCTTCGTCGGATGGATCCCGTCTCATGGTCGAACCTCCCTACCACCTTCGCAAGACTTGTAAGTGTGCTAGCACTTGATTTCTCACCATGAGAAACCACTCTTAGCTTCCCTATTGCTCACGTTTTTCTGGTTCAAAACCAGTGAGCATTGTGCCCATTTGGGCGTGAGAGAATAGAGCATTTGAGAGAGATGAAATGTTTTGTGTTAAGTTAAAATGATTTACCAAAAATCAATTTATATTTATGCCATAATATTTATTAAATAAATAATAAAATTATGACACAAAACATGCAATGATGCTTAGAGTGTCAAACACTCAATTTCCATGCAATAACATTGAGTGCATTGTACACTATCTACATGCAAAGCATTAGAATGACATGTGTCATGTGGGCCCCACACGTTTCCAAATGAAAGTGGGTCCCCGTGCACTCACGCGTTCGGGTTCGATATTTCCGAAATACCGAGCTTACGTCGCGACGTTAATTCAATCGAATTTAAATAAATAATTGCGCCTGGCGAAATTATTATTTACGTCGCTAACGAATTAATTCTAAATTAACTCGTTTGCCCGAATTAAAATCTAATTTTAATTCCGCGTCAAAATCTAATTTCATTAATATATCGAATATATTAATTCATCGATTAATTCCAAATTAATCGTTCTCTCTCTTTAGACGACATTTTATCCCGGATAAAATATCTCCGTTATTAATCCTAGATTAATTTTATCTCTCTTCTATAATCCCAGATTATTCAAGAGTACGAGTTGTGCGTCATCGGTGGATTATCGGGAAGCGACCCATGAGATCCCCGGATAATCTGGCAGTAAATACGGTCGTCGGAGTATCCGAATCACGTACGTACCAAGTACTACGTTCTACCGATTTACGAGACAAGGTCGACTCCTAGCAAAGCACCAAGTCTACCCAATTCTCCGGACATATCCATTAAAGAATATCTAGATCTGTATCAAGCGTAGTATACAATTGTATTGTGCGTATCGGCCCAGTATCGGATAATCACGTGCTAGGGCTGGGGCTGGATAAGTGTCTGCCCCGTCCGAAACACATATCGGATGTCTGGTAACTAGTCTCTATAATCGGATATTCATGACCTGGTCATAATATAACGATTGGATGCGCATCACATTAAGAGCACTAATACCTTATCCTGCGTGACATCATCTCCATTATGACTGGAGTGACACTTCCGTCTTGACATCACATCCAATACACTACGATTCTCTGATAAACCCAGAAGAGGTGAACACAGAACCAGTTAAGATCCCCCATCACCAAAACCAAAGTTTACCGATTGTCGTAAGTATTAGCGATGTAAGTCTCAGGTTAAGACTATACACACCTACCTTGATTTCGGCCTCCCATAGACACCTAGTCATAATACCAATGGGATTCCGAAGGGTCTATCCAGAGCGAAGCTGTTTCCCGTACCATCGGTGAAACACGACCTCCTATCGCACTTGCACAAGTATCCAATACTTATATATATGAGAACTATGCCGTTGTGCCCTCACACGCGCACAAGTGCAATACTAGCCTATTCCGCATTATCGATGTCCAGTTTCGATAATACTACGGCTAGGGATATTTAATGATTAATCCTTCGTGGACTGATACTGTCTCATATCATCTCAATCCAGGAACTAATCATAGGGACCTCTCTTCATTTATATATCTATGGTGATCTAATCACAAATGATGAGAGTGCAATTTCCTTATTACATAGTTAATTTGCTACAACAACACAATGATCTGTGCAAATAGTGACGCTATGGGTCATTTTGTCCAACAATCTCCCACTTGGCACATAGCCAGTCACTCAAGTGTCCCACACCTGAACTATGTACGGTTCGCTCAAATTGCTGAGGAAAGGTTTTCGTCAGCGGATTTGTTCGATTATCGTTTGACGCGATTTACGATCATCACATCGCCACGATGTATGATCCGAACGAATCAGATGATATAGAAGTATATATCTGGATCGTCGATGAGACCTTTAATTCCTTAGCCTATGCTGACGCCTAGCTCAGCTGCTAACAGAACTTTATCTAATCTTATTAGATTTATTTTCGACCCAGATTGTCTTCTATTGCTGCCTCAGCTGCAGCAATAATCCGCATTTGTTGTTTATTCGGCAACAGTTATCTTGCTAGAAGATTTCCAGCTCACTGTCCCGTTATTCAAACTTTATAGTACCGTATATTTTAATTATTTGTTGAAACTTGCAGCAGTGATCCCAGTCACTTCAAGTTCTCCATCTCCATAGTTTAAGACAACATCTTTAGTTCTCTCAGATACTAACAGATGTTCTTAATCTTCAATCCAGTGACTATCACTTGGATTGACCCGATTGTGACTCCATATGCTCAAAGCGTATGAGACACCAATACAAGTACATTTTTAAATGTACAATTTCCCAGAGAGTGTTAACAACTCCAAATCTATCCCAGTAGATCTTTATTCCTTGAATAAAGGTTGTTACTCCCCAGAATTCTACGGAGAATTTCTATGAAAGAATATATGAAACCAAGCTTTCACCAATTGTTTTATGGGAATTTCACTGTCAGTGCGCTCTCCCACTAACCTCCTTATATACACAAGAATTATTTCGTTTTGATCAAATCATAAACCATTATGATTATTTCAAAACAACAGTTCCAAGAACCTTATGCTTGCATCAATCCAAACATGGATCGAATAACCCGCAAACCTGGTTTGTCGGTTATATAAAATCGTCAGGATGTTGTAAACATCCTCCAAAAGGTTTCCTTTTCAGGAAAGCGATTTTTGATTTACTGACATATTTCATAAATGAAATATACAGTTATCAACAAGCATTTTCAAAATGGATTTACCATGGCAACAGGTAAAAGGTTGAACCGTTATTAACACAATGTTGATAACGATACCTTTCCGTCAAAACCTAGCTTTGCACGTTGGTATGTTGCCTTCCATGTATGTCTTCCTTGAAGACGTTAATGTACCATAGGCACAACGCCTTGTGGTACAACAACTAGTATCCCAAAATAGTTGTTATACATGGAATCCATTTCGGACTCATGGCACTTTGCCATAACAGGGAGTCGATACCTCGTATCACTTCCTCTAAACGTAGTCGGATGGTACACCACCATAAGATTGACATCTTTATGAGGTTAGATCAGACCCATACCCTAGGTTGTTTTCTGACTCTATCCGATCTACTAGTTTCTTGTGTATTTGAAGATTAATGGTATAGATTCATCATAGATGAACTATTTGTGTTCCATTAAGGACTTCGTGCCTTGAACAGTATTACTCCGATTTTCATCGAGTATCACTATCCTCCCACTGACCACTGCATATCGGTATTCCTCTCAGGAAAAACGCATGGTGAGCAACAATTACATTTTCTCATGTGGGATTTATAAGTACTATACTTAAGGTTTCCCTTAGGATAACCTATATTGGCACTTATCCAATTTGGGTCCTTAGTTTGGTATCATCCAAACGCTATGCCTGGCATACCCAAATTATCAGGAATGAGAAACCTCGTTTCTTCCCTGTTCATATCCTATATGATATCTGTCAAACAGATTTATATGGAACCTTATTCTAAATAAGTTTTGCACTGTTAATAACATATACTGTTGAAGGAAATAGTAGCTCAGAGCGACTCGTGATAAACCTTATGATGTCCAACAAAAATTCGGTTTTTGGTTCGGACACACCATCTAACTAACGTGTCTCGGGAGGAGTCCTCATATGAAAGAATACCGTACTCTTTCATTTATATATGAAACTTACTGCTTAAGTATTTTCCATTTCGGTCTTACCGTGGCGGAATAATACTACAGCCGATCTGTTTGTCTATTTCGTGTCGAAACTCTAAAGTTTCCGATCTGTGTTCTTCAAAAGAAACACATAACCACAACGTGATGTCACATCCGTTAAGGTCACGAAATATTCATGTTCACATCTAGCCTAGCTAGATATGGGCCCACTTACTTCACCATGAATAGGGCTAACAGATCGGTGGCCCTTTTACTATTACCAAGTAAATAGTATTTTAGGTATTTAACCTAATAAACTAGATTCGTAGACCTTATTTGATTAGTCAAATCAGTCCTAGTATCCACTCTTCAAAAGTGTGGATATACGAGTCTTGTTTAATAAACTAGATTCGTAGACCTTATTTGAATAGTCAAATCAGTCCTAGTACCCACTCTTCAAAAGTGTGGATATACGAGTCTTGTTTAATTGTGTCCCAGACAACAATGCCACAAATAAGTCTCTTTTGATCAAATCAATTTGAGCTATTTATTTGTCATTTTATATGTTTGAGATTTTATTTATATTCAAAATATAAATTCTGTTATTTACATCCAATGTATTTATCTCAGTATCATCTTTATATATTGAAACACTTTAGTGTTCTAGAATATAAAGGTTTTATCCGCATCGGATTAAACACTGATATAGAGATAATGACTCTAGATAAACTAGTTACATTATGACAGTTCCTAATTTAAATACATACCCAAAGGGTAGTTTCTAAACTTAGGTATCTACGGTCGAAACAGCGACTTTCGTCCCGTTTCCGATTCGCAGAGAAATCTCGGCTTGAAGCCAGTATCCAGCTCACAGCGGATTCTGAACGTCAATACATATATTTTATGTACCACACTAAGTATTTAAAATCCATTTTAATACTAGTAGTGAACATAACTTTGACAAATATTTAAAGTTAGAGCCTCGCCCTTTCTTTAATTCCTTCGTGTCTTCCATATCCAAATGGTAGTCACTTTGGGATATGTCAATTATCCTTTTCAATATTTCACAAACCTTTGGCCAAGCCTTGGGTTTCGGAATATCGAAACGATGTGCACCTTGTGCTACATGCCCAATTGCAAACTTTGACTTTTCTCCACTAGAATAGTCAATTAATTCTCCAAGAATTATTAATTGCAATTTTAATACTTTTAAATCTAAAGATAGATTTATTGTAAGTATATTAATTAAGCACTAAAGTCATCATCACATAAATCTTCCAAAGACTTTATGCTCTACTATTTGCTTAATTATGGGCTTAGTAATAATAAGTTATTTTATCAAATAAATTAACCTATTATCGATTCCCAATTGAAAATTAAATCATTTAAAACATTTAATCCAAGGATTATATATTTAAATATTCAACCTTTCAATTCTTTACTTGATTTAATAGTCCAACTATTTAATCAATTATTAAGGTACTATTTATTATAATGATTACAATAATCCAATTATTTAATCAACTATAATTTTAATATTGATTACTATAATCCCATTATAAAATCAACTATCATTTAATTCAATTATATTGATTACTATAATCCAATTACAAAATCAACTATATATTGAATGAGTTTGTATATAGTCCAACTATATATATTTTTAAAACAACATAAAATATTAGTCCGACTAATACTTTTGATTAATATGACGAGTAAAATATAAATGAGCGTGTTTAGCGAGTAGAGTATTCGAACGAATGTTGCAAATTCAATACTTGCCTCCCACTATTTTTCGTCGAGCCTCTAACCCTCTGTGGAGTACTCGGGAAACCGCGTTTCCTAGTGGGCTAGGATCCTATTAAATAACACACAACCCTGACTTTGGTCAATAAAAAGCTGTATGCTATTTAACTAGGTAGATCTCACAGATCAATTGGATCTCATCCAATTCCTAGATCCGGTTAGGTGGACATCCAAGTCCGAAACATATGTATAATGTCAATGTATCCAATACATTTTCCAAACCATATCCTCCGAATCATCTAGGCCATGGCTTTGGCCAAAAACAAACCTAATGATTCCAGTTAAGCAGGACCCATTGACGAGGAAAGTTTCGTAATCAATGTCATTGGACAAAAAGTGATCTGACTTTGGCCAATAAAAATCACGATTTGGACAAGACACCGATATGCAACAAAACTCTCATGATTCAAGTACATCCTTGATTGACAAAGGTCTTGACTTTGGTCAAAAACAAACCAATGCCAACTTCGGATCTTGAACAAGAATCATTCAATGGAAGGATATTTGCTTAATATAAATTGAGGGATTTTCGCGTGCAAATTGGCTACCAATTAATTATCTTTGTTAAGGTCTCATCATCATACACCCTTAAACATGCATTCTAAATATAATAAAGCGAGTATGAAATAAAATAATAATGATATGCGGATGGATACTTAACACATTGATCCTAGATCAAATCTCTCCCTTTCTCACTCAAGCTAGCACTTGTACTACTTCTACCCGTTACACTACACTTCTAAAGAAACCTCATATACATAGAGGGGAATAGGTGAGAAGAGAATACAAAGAGAAAGAAGGTGATAAGGCTGGACACGCAGGTCCAATTTAATAAATCGAATTTATTACAACAATTTCTAAAATTGCCCACCCATCTAATATCCATCCGATATACATTATTCATTCAACACAACCACGTATTCACACACATATATATACAAACAAGACATGCTTTTACAACCAATCTAATCCAATTAATTAGTCTTTATTTAAAGTGATCATCCAATGTTCAAACAACGGTTTGATTTTGCACGAGTCCAACTCGATTGAGAATAAGTACATAAGGTACGAATTCACGAATTATATCGAACTACTTATTAAATCTAATTTTAATTCGTATTCAATACTAATTCAATTATTTAATTCCAAATTAAATGTTTACACTTTTAATATGCTTTAAAGACTTAGATTCTAAATCTAATCCTATTGGGTCTCAAAGCCCAACTAACATCCAATGTTAAATTCAATTCAAGTCAAATGGGCTTTCAATTGGTTTATTAAGGCTTGGGCTTTGGTCAATGTGGGTCAAACCCAATTACCAAGCCCAAATAAGGAATCACCCTTAAGTGCCATAAAACCAATTTTAAGCCCATAAGGCCCAATTAAATTTTTTTAAAGCCCATTAATTAAATTTTAATATTCCAAACATTAAAGTCCAATTAATTAAAGTGTAATACCAAGATTAATATATTAAACCAAATATTTCAAAAATACCCATTTAATTTATTAATCATCTATTTTTCAAAATAAATGTCCAACATTAATTTTAACAAAAAATCAACTCCTTTACATGTCCATTATGTATTCGGCCAAGGTGAGTTTTTTGTGCCGATTTGTTTTTCAATCCGATTGAATTACTAATCTACGTCCCGTACACGTTCTAAGTCATCCAATGATCTTAAACACAAAAAATTCCAATCCACTCCAAGTAGCAACACATTCGGCCAAGGCATGAAATTTGGGAAAAATCATCCAATGCATTTTTCATAAAATTGATTCCATATAACATCATGCTATATACATGTAAGCATTCTTATTAATCAAATTTCACAGAACATGCTTCAATTATTTCATCATACCATTCGGCCAAGGTTGGATTTTTGGGGAAAAATCATCCAATGCATTTTTCATAAAATTGATTCCATGTAACATCATTCTATATACATGCAAGCATACTTATTCATCAAATTTCACAAGAACATGCTTCAATCAATTTCATTCACACCCATTCGGCCAAGGTTAAATTTTTGGGGAAAAATCATCCAATGCATTTTTCATAAAATTGATTCCATGTAACATCATTCTATATACATGCAAGCATACTTATTCATCAAATTTCACAAGAACATGCTTCAATCAATCTTACCAAATTTTAACCTAAAATTTCATGCTTGCAACATTAGCTCATGATGCCATTGTTGGTTTAATTCTAAGGTCCCAAGATCAAATCAAGACATGAAATAATGTGTGAACACACCAACGGAGGTAGCGGAATACTCACATTGATCGGTAGAGTCGATTTGAAGACAAATGAACCCAAAAAACGCACTGCCATGTAAGCCTACTGCATGCAGTCCCCTGCCTACAAAAACAGAAAATTGAATGAGAAAACGGAGCTCCTAGCTTCGTCGGATGGATCCCGTCTCATGGTCGAACCTCCCTACCACCTTCGCAAGACTTGTAAGTGTGCTAGCACTTGATTTCTCACCATGAGAAACCACTCTTAGCTTCCCTATTGCTCACGTTTTTCTGGTTCAAAACCAGTGAGCATTGTGCCCATTTGGGCGTGAGAGAGAGAGAGCATTTGAGAGAGATGAAATGTTTTGTGTTAAGTTAAAATGATTTACCAAAAATCAATTTATATTTATGCCATAATATTTATTAAATAAATAGTAAAATTATGACACAAAACATGCAATGACTTAGAGTGTCAAACACTCAATTTCCATGCAATAACATTGAGTGCATTGTACACTATCTACATGCAAAGCATTAGAATGACATGTGTCATGTGGGCCCCACACGTTTCCAAATGAAAGTGGGTCCACGTGCACTCACGCGTTCGGGTTCGATATTTCTGAAATACCGAGCTTACGTCGCGACGTTAATTCAATCGAATTTAAATAAATAATTGCGCCTGGCGAAATTATTATTTACGTCGCTAACGAATTAATTCTAAATTAACTCGTTTGCCCGAATTAAAATCTAATTTTAATTCCGCGTCGAAATCTAATTTCGTTTAATATATCGAATATATTAATTCATCGATTAATTCCAAATTAATCGTTCTCTCTCTTTAGACGACATTTTATCCCGGATAAAATATCTCCGTTATTAATCCTAGATTAATTTTCTCTCTCTCTCTATAATCCCAGATTATTCAAGAGTACGAGTTGTGCGTCATCGTTGGATTATCGGGAAGCGACCCATGAGATCCCCGGATAATCTGGCAGTAAATACGGTCGTCGGAGTATCCGAATCACGTACGTACCAAGTACTACGTTCTACCGATTTACGAGACAAGGTCGACTCCTAGCAAAGCACCAAGTCTACCCAATTCTCCGGACATATCCATTAAGAATATCTAGATCTGTATCAAGCGTAGTATACAATTGTATTGTGCGTATCGGCCCAGTATCGGATAATCACGTGCTAGGGCTGGGGCTGGATAAGTGTCTGCCCCGTCCGAAACACATATCGGATGTCTGGTAACTAGTCTCTATAATCGGATATTCATGACCTGGTCATAATATCACGATTGGATGCGCATCACTTTAAGAGCACTAATACCTTATCCTGCGTGACATCATCTCCATTATAATGGAGTGACACTTCCGTCTTGACATCACATCCAATACACTACGATTCTCTGATAAACCCAGAAGAGGTGAACACAGAACAGTTAAGATCCCCCATCACCAAAACCAAAGTTTACCGATTGTCGTAAGTATTAGCGATGTAAGTCTCAGGTTAAGACTATACACACCTACCTTGATTTCGGCCTCCCATAGACACCTAGTCATAATACCAATGGGATTCCGAAGGGTCTATCCAGAGCGAAGCTGTTTCCCGTACCATCGGTGAAACACGACCTCCTATCGCACTTGCACAAGTATCCAATACTTATATATATGAGAACTATGCCGTTGTGCCCTCACAACGCGCACAAGTGCAATACTAGCCTATTCCGCATTATCGATGTCCAGTTTCGATAATACTACGGCTAGAGATATTTAATGATTAATCCTTCGTGGACTGATACTGTCTCATATCATCTCAATCCATGAACTAATCATAGGGACCTCTCTTCATTTATATATCTATGGTGATCTAATCACAAATGATGAGAGTGCAATTTCCTTATTACATAGTTAATTTGCTACAACAACACAATGATCTGTGCAAATAGTGACGCTATGGGTCATTTTGTCCAACAGGATCCACTACCAAAACTGCTGATAGTATAGGCCTCGACCCTGGGATTCACTCCGGAAACTGCTGATAATGTGGGCCTCAGCCCTGGGATCTATTCCCGAAACTACTTATCTTTGCCGCTTTTTGCTTTTCTTCAAAACCTGCGAACAAAAACAAAACAAAAAATACGTGTATGTGACGTGTATGTATGGATGTATTTCCTATTCCGATGGGTTAGGCCTTCCGTGTGCTCCTTGGTGCCATTTGCCTACAAATATCTCTGGTCGCCCCATGGGCCTGCTTATAATTTCCTTCCGCCGGTTCTTTTCAAGTGATTGTTCAGTTCTCTTTCGTCTCATGGCTCAAGTTCTCGGTATATCCCTTATTCACGGGGTGGTAGACTGGTCGCCCCCAGACTTGGCTCAGCTTTCTGCTCTCCGATATTTGCACTAGGTCAATGTGGACCACGTAATTTGGTATTCCATATCAACATACTATATTACATGCTACGAAATAGTCCCAATAGTCATACATATTATTGTCCTCAAGGAATGCCCAGTAATGAAACCAGAGAACCTTCAAAACAATCAATGCAACTCAAATCCGAGTTTTTGAATAAATGATCTTGGCTAGACTCAAAGTGTGTGTGTGCAAAGGTTCTTTTGCAGATTCGTCCCCATGTAAGCCAACTCAATGATTTCGTCAAAAAATTGGGATCGATGGGTCAAACCAACCTAGATGTCTCAATTATGCCCTGCAGTTGCTTTTCTGTGCTCATTGTGGTATGGTTTTCTTTCTTTTTTTTTTTTCTTTTCGTTTTGAAGTTCTTTTTTTTTCTTTTTCTTTTTCTTTTTCTTTTTTTTTCTTTTTTTTTTCAACACACCTACCCTTTAAGGTAGCATTTCTCCTCATAGTGGTCCTAATACTCACCCATGGGTAGCTTCACGCTTATCGGTTATATATGGTTTAATTCTTCTTTAGAGAATTTTCTTTTATTTTCAACCATATCACACATCATAACACAAGCAAATCAGGATAGACATTTAGGCGAACGGTCATTCACCGACCTACAATTTCTCCAACTAGTCATTTTGCTTACTACTCAGGTTTTCACTGCTAAGAACCATAATCAAGTGCTTACGAGTCTAACATAGATCAATTACTCAAATTATCAGATAAAAGCACATCAAGAGTTTATCGTTTCTAAGATTTCACCCTAAAGCAAACCATTTCATCATCGGACTTATGCCTAACTATTAAGGACTAAGAACACACAAATTTTTTTCTCTCTTTTTTCATTTTTTTTCATTTTTTTTTTCATTTTTTTTCTCTTTTTTTTACTAAAGGCCCCTCCCAATGGTCTTTCTATCCTTGTCGTAAATTTTTCTGTTCCTCGGTTTCCTTTTCCCTGATATTCATGTTTGCTAAACTCTTCTTGACAAGTCTTCTTTTCTCCTAACCTAACGGATATCTATGATGGCTTTTAAGATATATTGGTTAACATGACGTGTGTTTGCATGAGATGCAAGTGGTTATCAAAACAACATATATCCTACCGACCTTATATCTCCCACACTCATGGTAAGTCCATTTCTGTCCTAGGTATGGCTTATTTTATGTACCAATATGGGGTCCACAAAATCATTCTCTCCTATGCTACGGGGTGAACCTTGGCTGTTTCTGTCCCTTTCCATCGGTAAAAGACAAAGACCGCCCATTTACAACATGGACTAAGCCTATTATGGGATCATGCCACTGTCTAGAAACGATGAATTGGGCTTTCGGCAACCGTGGTCATGGGGATGAACTTAGAAGCGTCCAAAAGTATACAAATATGTTGTAACAAAGTGTATCCTTTCTGGATGAAAGCAAGTCCGGATATCGAACTCATGCTTCTAGCATATTTGGATCATGTTTGGACTTTCTAAACCCATCAAGATTTTCATACAAGTTGGCCCATTATCATTTCAAAGCATTCAATCATATTATTGCGAGGTGTAAACTTGTCCCAGTTGAAAAAGGCCCAATAGGTTTACATTTTTGCAATAACTTGGCTAAACAACTTCAAATGATAGGTGGCCCAAACACAAAGTGACCCATCGGTATTTTAGAAGCTTTTGGCCCAAATTTCATAAGACACAAACTCGTCCCAGTTTAAATGGCCCAACAAGTTCACATCTTATGATGAGAAGTCCAAATGAATCCAAATGATGATGGTCCTAAACATAAGCATAAAGGGTGGCTTCTATAGGTCATATAACTATGGTTCTCATGAAAGTTTATGGGGGTATTGATAAAGGCTCCTACCTGTGAAGGGTTGCCCACAACTAGGTCTCCCAACTCAAGGGTTCGAACGACCAAGTGAGCGCACCTTTTTTATACCCTAAGGTACGTGCGAACGAGTGATGACACCATATAACGATCCGCCGCTTCGAGCGAAAGTGACTTCACGATACACGATACCATCAAGGTAAAAAGGGGTATGCAAAATATATGAGACAAGGTCAACTAAAGCAAAAAATCACAAACATTACTAGATATTATTTCGGGGCCAATTCTCTGTCCCCAGTGGAGTTTCCAGACTGTAGGCATGTTACAGAGATGTACAGCGACGCTTTTCGGGCTCGCGGCCCGTTGGGAGTACGGAGTAGCCCGTGGGGGACTAAACATGAGAAATAAAATGGAGTTGCCACCAAGTGTGAACTGGGAAATGATTTTAAGCCGCACTCACCCCTCGCAAGGGAAGACCTCAAACCGTTAAGTTTGGAATGATCCCTTACTTATGTCAATTGTAATGAAAGGATTTATGCAATGGTACAACCAGGTCTTATGCAGCACATGCAAGATAATTTAATCGACACACAAGTTTGCATACCCATGAACATTTATAGAAACAATGGAAGCATATTACATTAAAAAGATATATTTAAGCATATGATACAGAAGGGAATAACCAAAGAGGAAAACATGCATGAAACATGAGGAAAGAATATATCCAGTGTGTGCACATTCGAGTAGCGTTTCGAAACGCGTTCGAATGGAGTGAGGCAGAATGCACGTGTTCGTTTAGCGTTCGGAAATGCGTTCGAACAGGATGTGATATGATGCATGACAAGACAGAATGCATGTGTTCGAGTAGCGTTCGGAAACACGTTCGAACGCGATAAGGTCGAATGCATGTGTTCGAGTAGCGTTCGGAAACACGTTCGAACGGAGTGAGGCAGAATGCATACGTTCCTATGGTGTTTGGGAACGCGTTTGAACGAGATTATAAAAATGGCATCTATAATGACATAAACACATGTATGAGTGTTTCTCAAGCAGTACGTGGAGTTGTATCCCATGTACAGACCGCACTACCGTCCATTCGGATTAGGCTACAAAATTTATGTCTGGGTTTCCATCTGATATACCGCAAGGGATAACACGCAATCATTAACTCAATGTTGACATACATGGAATATGATGATGCATATAACAATAAATAGCCGAAGAGACAAATATGTGAAATAACAAGGAAGATAAATAACACAAAACAAATGTGGAATAATAAAACAACAATAAACGTAAATTAAATGCGAAATAATAAAAGACTAATAATACGAAATAAATACGGAATAATAAATATGTGACCAAAGAATTTGGCCGTTTTCAATGTAGGACTTCGCATACCTGGTTGGACGTATTCCACATCCAACCAAGCATGTCGTTTCTAGGATGACTAAATAAAATATAATAAATGGTGCCATCAGGTCTTACCTTTTAAGTAGCTTCTCGGGAGTGCGTTGGGACGTCACCGAAAGGGTTAGCGTTTTCACTGTTTTCACTGGTTCTCTATTTTCGCTGGCTTTTTTCTCTATTATCACTCACTATATCCGCTCGCTATTTTCTCTGTTTTCATCTGCTGTTTCGCTGTTTTGCTCGATGTTTTCTCTAGACTGTTTTGGTTGTATTTGGGGCTGTTTTTAGGGGTTATTTTGGGACTGTTTTCTAGACTATTTTGCTTATTGTTTCCTTTGATTTTATGGGTATTGTTTGGTTTGTTTCGGGGACTGTTTTGGGTGATTTTAGGTGGTGTTTCAGTGGCTATTTTTGGGCCGGTTTTGGGATGATTTTCGGACTAGTTTGGGGGCTGAATTGGTTTTTTTTATTTGTGTTTGGCCGGTTGATTAATTGTTTGGTTTCGGTTAGTTTGGCTTCATTGAAGGGCTTTAGTTTAGTCGTTGGAGGGCAGGCTTAAGGGTTGATTTGTTTTCAGTTTGCTAGTTGATTTAGTCGGTGGTGTGTATCTCTTTGATGGGTTGTTTTGTGAATGTTTTGAATGGTGGATGAGCTGCTGTTGAAGGTTTATTTGTTCGGTGATAAAAGGTTGCTTTGATGTTGTTTCCTTTGATTCCACGTCAAAGCCTGCATGTGTTGGCTTGTTCTTGGTTCAAGTATAAGTGGCCATGCTTCACGTTGACTTGGTTTTGGTTGTTTCTTTGGTGCGTTGTTGTTTGTGAAAGAGGAATGAAGAGAGTGAGAGACTTAGGGTATTCTATTGGTCGTGTATCAAGTTTCCATTCAAGGTCTCTCTTTGTGGCAGTGTGTTCCGGCTGTGAAGGTTGAGAGAGAAGATGGCCCTTTATTGTTGAGAGATCTAGTTTTATTGATGTTGTCGGTTAGTCTTCGTAGGTTTGTGAGAATGTGTTGATTTATGGTTCAAAATGTGGCTACCGAGAGTCTTTCATTATTTAGGGTTTGTGTTTTCTTGATAGTGACGAGTGTGGAGAGATGAGAGAGGATTGGCATCTAGGGTTCACGGTGATGGACTGCTAGGGTTTGTGTGTTTATTTTTTGCGCGTGGCCTGTGAGTTAGCTAGGGTTTTATGGTCTAAGGTTTTAGTTTGTCTTATGAATATGGGAGATGATGAGAGAGAGATAGGGCTTAGGGTTCTTGGTTGTACAGGTGGGAGAGAGAGAGGGAAAAAAGAGAGCTGTGGCTGTGTGTGGGAGATGATAAGAAGGTTAAGGTTTTTTTTGTATAGCCTTGGGAATGTTAGGAAGAAGTAAGGGGATAGGTTTAGTTTTGTGGTCTATATATAGTGGTGAATTAGGGTTAGGGTTTCTTGGTAGTGTTAGGGTTTTGGATGGGTACGTATGGGCTTTGGATGGGTGCGTATGGGCTTTGGATGGGTGCGAGGGTTTTGGGCCAAGATTAAAGTTTGAAACAAGAATTGTCTAGGTGAACCCACAGCTAACTAGCAAATTTAAATTTGACGAGCTATTAATTTCAGAATTTTCCCTACCGGCGTCCGTTTCCCTTGACTTCCGCGACTTATCGGGTAGTGCCTCCATACGAGGCTCATCATTGGGCATTATGCAAAAATACAGTGTCTACAGTTTCATTCAAAACGAAGATGATTCTTGTGTATACAAGAAGGTTAGTGGGAGTGCACATATATGTTGATGATGTATTGCTTCTCGGCAATGACATTCCCATGCTACAATCGGTGAAAGCTTGGCTTTCATTAAAATTCTCCATAAAAGACCTGGGAGAAGTAGCCTTTATTCTGGGAATAAGGATCTACCGGGATAGTTCCAGAAAGCTGCTTGGACTCTCCCAGAGCTCGTACATTGAAAGTGTTGAAGAGATTCAACATGGATCAGTCTAAGAATGGGCTGCTTTCGGTGTCACATGGCGTCTCTCTATCTAAGGACTTGTGTCCTAAAACTCAAGATGAGAAAGATAACATGAGTCGGATCATGTTCGCTTCTGCAGTTGGATCGATCATGTATGCCATGATATGTACGCGACCTTATGTCTCGTATGTCTTGAGCATGTGCAGTCGCCATCATGCTGATCCATATGATGGTCACTGGATTGATGTAAAGAACATCATTGAGTATCATAGACGAACTAAGGATGCTTTCTTAGTCTATGGGGAAAGAGAACTTGAGGTGACTGGGTTCACCGATGCAAGTTTCCAAACCGATAAAGACGATTGTAAGTCGCAATCAGGGTACATAATTTTGTTTGAATAACAGAACAGTGAGCTGGAAATTTTCCAAGCAAGATACTGTTGCCTATTCAACAACAAAAGTGGAATATATTTCTACGGCTGAGGTAGCAAAAGAAGCATTTTGGATCTATAAATTCCTAATTGGATTAGGAGTAGTTCTGTTAGCAGCTGAGCTGGGCTACAGCACAGGCTAAGGAACCACTGTCTCATCAATGATCTAAGTATGTACTTCGACGGTTTCATCTGATTCGTGAGATCATACATCATGGCGATGTCAAGATCGAAAAGATCGCATCAGATAATAACCTTGCAGATCCGCTGACGAAAGCTATTTCTCAGTAAAAGTTTGATCGACTTGTACATAGTTCAAGTGTTGGAAACTTGAGTGATTGGCTATAGGCCAAGTGGGAGATTGTTGGATAATTATGACCATAGCATCTGTTAGTGTCCTAAACATGTCCAAGGTCTCTAAGACATGATCTGTGTGTGTGAATATAAATGAAGTTTGCGGAAAAAATCTTACAATGATCGGATGTTGGATTTCAAAACTTTTGTATGTTGAGGAAGCTCCAAGCTTTGATATTGGATTCCCAACTCAAGGATGAGTTTCTCTATCACCTTCACTTAACACTTGAAGTGCTAGCTTGTAAGAAATTTTGCAACAAAATTTCCAAGGGAAATGAGGAAGCTCACGGCAATGAGGGATAGAGAGAGAGACTTTTTTGGTTTTTTGATATTTTGTTTCTAAAACTCAATTACCAAATTTGCCTTGCAAACGTGGTAAATGCTTTTCCAAAAAGCAAAACAAAAACAAAGTGTGTTGGAGAAGTTTCATTAAAAGCTCCCAACCACTTCCATCAACTTGATTAACTAGTGATGTAAGTTAGTGGGTCCCACACTTAAATTCAAAATTCAAGTTGGGTGAGACTACACACGTCGAGCTCGGGTTTGTTTAATCTGATTAAACAAATTTTCCATTGCGACGTAATTAAATCCAATTTAATTAAATAATAATGCCTAGCCAAATTATTAAAAAAGTCGTTTACGAATTAATTCCAAATTAATTCGTTCGCTCGAATTAAAATCCAATTTTAATTCCGCTTTGAAATCCGATTTCATTTAATATATCCAATATATTATTTAATCGATTAATTCAAAATTAATTGCATTCTCTCTTCTATTCGAATTTTATCCCAGATAAATTTTTACCGTAATTAATCATAAATTAATTTTCTCTCTCTCATAATTAATCCTAGATTAATTATGTTCGAGTCAAATGTCATTGGTGAATCTTTAGGAAGCGACCCAAGAGATCCCTGGATATGTTGGTAGTAAATCCGGTTGTCGGACTATCCGAACACGTGCATACCCCGTACCATGTTCTTACCGATTCACAAGACATGGTTGGCTTCTAGCAAAGCACTGTGCCTACCCAATTCTCCAGAAATATTCAATGAAGAATATATAATCTATATCAGACATAATATACTATGTATTGCGTATTACGATCCAGTATCGAATGTCACATACTAGGCCTGGGGCTGGAATTGTGTCTGCCCCGTACGAAACATATATTGGATCACTAGTAACTAGTCTCTGTAATTGGATAATCATGACCTAGTCATATTATCCCGAAAGCTACAGCATATTAGAGTACTAGTTATGTATCCCTGCATGATCATCATCTCCATATGACTGAAGTGATACTTCCATCTTGACATCATACCCAATACACTACGATTCTCAGTATACCCAGAAGAGGTGTACACAGAACCTGTTAAAGCTGGGGATGACCAAAACCAAAGTATACTGATTGTCGCAAGTATTAGCGATGCAAGTCTCAGGTTAAGACCACATACACCTACCCTGATTCTGATTCCTATAGACAAATAGTCATACTACCAATGTGACTCCGAGGGGTCTATCCAGAGCGAAGCTGTTCCAGGTCTAACGGCTAACAGATCCTCCTATCACACTTGCATAAGTATCCAACACTTAAATATATGAGAACTATGCGGTTAAGCTTCCATAACGCGCACAAGTGTAATCCTAGCCTATTCCGCATTATCGATGTCATGTCTCAATAATACTACGAATAGGGATATTTAATGATTAAACCTTTCGTGGATTAATATTGTCTCATATCTTATTAATCAGGTATTAATCATATGGACTTTTATCATTTATATATTGATGAGTGGTAAATCTATCACTATTTCCCACTCATTTAACTTAATATTTTGTATAGTTTCTTGAGTCTTGTGAATATTTTGATTTGTTTTGTGTTATTTTATATATAAATAAAGTTTCAGGACATTCTGGAGGTGATTTGGAGCAAACAGTGAAAATTGGACGAAAAGGGCATTTTCAGCGTCACAACGCCTAACATGCGCCGAACAGTGCTAACGTGCGCCAGGTACATAAATCAGAATCTGAGAAAATTTGACTTTGCTAACGTGCACCGTGCCACGTGTCACCATCACAGCCGATCTTCTAACGTGCGCAGTGCCACCTGTCATCTTCCTACGGTGCCGACAGTCGCCATCGCCACATGTCGCCACGTGACACTCCATGTCATTACCACATCATCATCCACATCACCTGTTGACCAAGTCAAAGTGCCACGTGGCTGCCATGTCATCATCAACCAATCACAGCGTGCCACGTGTCGCAATTCTATGGTGCCGACAGTCAAATTGCCACGTGTAGCCACGTCAGCGTCAATTATTGACTGACTTATCCTTATCTGAAACGTGGCGGATAAGAATCTGAGCCGACCAATCAGAAGCCGCCATGTGTCATAATAATTGAGATCCCAACCACCTTGCCACGTGTCACTTTATCACCTTATCCAGAATCTGAGCCGACGAACCAGAGCGTGCCACGTCGACAATGTCCAGCGTTGCGATGCTGGGAGCTTGGCGTCGCGACGCTAGAAGCCGATTTTGCCTATAAATTCAGACCTTCTTCACTTCATTTGGTGTGCTTTCATTGGGAGCTTTTCCCTGTTTTTAGAGGATTGCATCTAGTTTTTATAAATAAAAATAATATTTAATTTATGTATTTTAATTTTCAGTAGTAATAATAGTTCTTCTTTTTCTTCTATTTTCTTTTATGTTTTGTAGTTAAATTTATGCTGGGGTAAAGGTGAAGCATTTTACTTTTATAATTTAGATTAATCTCCCTTAGTTATAATATATAAATTATTTAAAACCTGACTTAATGAGGATACCGCCATATTGGTCGGTTGGTAATATTTATTTTTAAACTGGTTTTAACCTGACTTAATAAGGATACCGCCTGGTTGGTCGGTTGGTAATTAATTATTAATTTGACTTAATCAGGATACCGCCTATATGGCTGGTTGGTAAATATCACACAAATTTATATATTATAATAAGGGACATTTCTAAATTATAAATAGTAAAGGTAGATTAATCTTACTTCAATTATAATATGGAAATTGTGATTTAATAACATGGATTAAAAGTTGATTCCGCCTTAATGGCTGGTTTTAATTATGTAACATAATGTGACACAGCCTATATGGCTGGTCTTTAGGTGACAGATAATTACCGCCTATATGGCTGGTTAATGGATAGATAATAATACCGCCTTTATGGCTGGTTCACCTTAATTGGATAATACTTGTAATTTCCATATTATAATAATTTGAGATTTCTAAAAGTGGATCCTCTAACCCCATCATTTTATTTTATTCTAGGGAAGTGATGAAACACAATATTACCACACTTAATAATTAATTTTCTTTTTATGAGTAATTCTTTAGTTTGTTTATTGAGTTTTAAGCTTAATGCTTCTTGTTGTATGATCGCCAATAAGATTGATGTGGTAAACTTAAAATGAACTAGACATATGGATTTTAGGTTTCAGCCTTAGATTCAATAGCCCACGATCTTCCTTGAGGATAAATAACCCTTTAATAGATTTCCTTGCAGGCTAGACATATACATGTCGGGCGTGGGTAGCCATAATTGGAACTTGGTCTTAATGAATCCAGGTAATTTGGTTGACATAGGAATATGGTTCAATTGGGTTATACTGGGTATTTGCGTCTGACCATCGGAAGAGGCTTTTGTATATCATCGTGTTCCAGGTTAGCAAATTAATTTATTACACATAAATAAAAGAGTCAATTCATCTTTTTAATAATATTGTGTGGAGTCACGATCCTAGATCTTTGAGTCTTTTCTTTTATTTTCCTTAGTATTTTCTTTTGAGTCTATTTTTATTTAATTTAGCAAATCCACATTCAACCAATCAAAATCAATCATTCTCTTCTCCCTATAATTAGATACCTGTAATTAAATAGTATCAATAATTAATAACAATAGAAGGAATTAAGTCCTCGTGGGATCGATATTTTTATACTACTTGAACGATATGTGCGTTTGCGTTATACGTGTGTGTTTACGCCGGTCAAGTTTTTGGCACCGTTGCCGGGGACTTATTTTTCTTGAGTTATTAATTTTGAAGCTATCTAATTTACTTATATCTAATTTCCTTTATTTTTATCTGTAATTTTTATTTATTTCTTTTATTCCAGGTGGTTGAAAAATGGAACACTACTGGGAGATTGAAAGATTACGAGCCTTACAAGAAAATACACCCCACATCTGGGAGCAAAGTCTGGTTTTCTGAGGCCTGTTGACCAGCCCAACAACTATCACTGGATGTCAGAATCAAGCAATACTACATTTGCTCATCAGAACGAAATGGGGAGATGTGTAATATGTGATGGTAACCACCCGAGTGATCAATGTATATACCTTTCAGAGTGGCAGAATTATTGGAATCATTCAAGGTACGAAGAATCATCACATTTTCCATCTCACCATCCACCTATGATTTTCATCAAGAACCAGAACCATCAGAGGAAGATAAGATACTTCAAATGCTCAAAGATTGGTTCAAGGAACGGGAAGCTCAAATTGATGCACAATTTCAGAGTCAAGCAGAATCCATTCAGAGAATGACTGAGCAGATCAAACAATTAACAGAAAACAAGAACTACATACCTCAAGAGCCAGTTTCAGATGACACTGATGAAGCCTTCAAGTACCAATCATTTCACAATAACACTTCAACAGAGGAGGAGGCTGAGCAATATCAACAACCAGATGTATCAGCTCAGGAGCCTGAACCGGCAAAGTCTCGATTTGATTTTTATTATTCTGACTCTGACGATGATGAAACTGAGCTGTTGGTACCAATTGCACCAACAAAGGAGGATGAAACTTTTCAGCCTCAAAATGAAGATCCTGAGAATGTTTTGCACAAATGTTTGAAGAATATCTATCTGAGCCAATCATATCAGCCTCAGAGGATGAAGACCTAATGTCAGACACATTTTTACATCCTCACGTTGATACTTCTTGAGCATGCATTTCAAAGATGACAGATGAAGAATTGAATGCGGAAATCCTAAAATACATCTATGAAGAAAAGGTGGAGCAAGAAGCAGAGCAAATAGAGGAGCAAATGTCTGACCTTATTGAAGATCCGGTGAATTCAGACCAAACATCACTGTTTTGGGGAGTACAATATAGAGATATCACCCAGAAGCTTGACATAATGGAACTTCCATTCCAAGTCAAGCACCATACGAGACCTTCTAATTTTCTTTCTTTCTTTTCAGGAACCATTGGAGCAAAAAATGTTAAAAAGGTGGCACAAGCACTGAATGAGACAAAATATTTTTTGCCCCTTTACCGATGGAAGAGACCCTTCAAAAGCAACGCTCACAGGATTGTCTTTAATTGGACATCCAAAATGACGCTGAAACCTCCTTGACAGATAGATTTCAGTCACGTCTGGCTGAAGACAGAAAATTTAGTGCTAGCAGGGAGGCGACCCATGCAATTTGTTGTAATTTCTGTTTTCATATTTTGTGTATACATATTGTAGAATTTTTAATTTTGTGTGTTATTTTGTAGGGAAAAGCACAAACGGAGCATTTTAAGAAAGTAGGAATGGTGTTTGGAAAAGAATAGAGCTAATTTATTTGTGATGGTTGAGTAAAGAATTAATTCTTGAGACGCATCCTAATGAATTTATACTAAGCGAATGGCGTATTGCGTACACAATTCTGTTGCCTTAATTATTGCTTTGATTCGCTTTACTGTTGTAATTATCTTTATTTTCGTAGACAGGATCCAGACTTTTTGACATTTCACGATTTCTTTTGTTTTGTTTATCTAATAAACGTCATTTGGAAGATACTAGTGCTATTATTACTCACCCTTTTCAGGTTCTATAAATTCAACTCATCATTGCACTTTTGAAGACATCCAGAGTAAAAAATGGAAGCCACTTCAAGAAGACGAGTTGAAAACATCTGTGTGTTTTGCGGTACTAGTGTTGGTACTAAGCCACAATACGTAGAAGCAGCACAGGAATTGGGTCGAGTCTTAGCTGCAAGGAATATGCACTTAGTATGTGGCGGAGGCAATCTTGGACTAATGAGGATCGTTTCAAAGGCCGTATAGGAAAGAGGCAGTCACGTTTTGGGAATCATCCTAAAACCTTTGGCAGAGGCAAATCTTATTGGATCATCAAACAGAGATGAACTGATCATGCCAGGTATGTCTGAACGATTGGTAGAAATGATTAATCGTGCTGATGCTTTTATCGCTTTGCTAGGTGGCTTGGGCACATTGGAGGAAATTTTTATAGTACTATCTCGGGCGAACCTGAACATACACCAGAAACCGCTTGGATTGTACAACGTTGAAGGATTTTATGATTTTCTTTGTGTGTTTCTTGATGAGGCTCGGAGAAATGGGTTCGTGTCAAAACCTATGAAAGAACTCATCTTTACTGCCAGAACTACTCCGGATCTAATTGACCAAATCTTAGCCTATGAACCACAAGTTGACCCTATCCTTTCAAAGATAAATTGGTCCGAGGACGATCGTGGTAAGAGGCGTCGGATTAATCTGGATCTTAACCTTTAATTTCCTATAGCATTTCAGCTAACCAAGTACGACCTTATTAACTCTCCTTCTACTGTTTAAGACATTGGGGACAATGTCTCATTTAGGTTTGGGGGAGGGAATTAGTTGATCAGTACCTTGTTTTTAGTTTGTGTGTATTTTTATTTTAGGCCAAAAACTTTCGAAAAATACAAAAAAAATTGAAAAATTTTCAAAAATTACAAAAATATTTTGTGTTTTTTTTTGTTTTATTTTGACTAAAAATGTGAAATTGGTAAGAGATAGATGAGTAAAGAGTTTCCACTCCTGAGACGTATCTCAAACCTATTTCGGAACAAGTTATTTTTTTTATTTCATTTTGAATTATTTAATTTGTAAATTCTCCATAAAATTAACTAAAATGGATCTTCATATGCTCAGTTAGTAGGTATTATCAACATACATAGTAACATACGGACATGAGCTAAAATTGAAAAGTTTGTAATATTCAGTGCTCTAGTTTAATTGAAGGAAGCATCTCAAAAAGCAATGGAGTAAAAAACAAACGTCTGAGATCTTAGTTATTAAGTCCGTAGGGGTGTTTTAACACTTAGTGCCCTAAACCAACTGATTTGGGAGTCACTAGCCCAAAGCTCGCTACATGGATCAAAGATGCTGGAAAAAAATATATATATATCTGAAGTCTGAGTAATTAAGTCTGTATGGGTGTCTTAACACCTGGTGCCCTAAAGCCAACTGGTTTGGGAGCCACCGACCCAAAGCTCGTTACATAGATGGAAGATATTGTATATAAATAAATAAATAATTCAAAAATCTGAAAAAAAAAATCAGAAAAATCAGAAAAATTATACCATTGCTACAAAAAGGTGTGAATTCTGATAGAACTTTAGGACAAAAATATTACTCTCTTATCAACTGCATTTGTGACTGTTGTGGGCAAAAATGAGTTGTTTAATATTTTGTGGGCTGTGTATATGGAGAATGGAAAATATAATCGGAGAATTTACTTATTCAGTAATTTAGAAAGAAAGAAAATAACTAGTAACTTGAAGTAGAAGTTTCACCTGATTAGTCACTAACTTCTTTATTCTCTTTTCCCTTATCATTTTGCTTTTGTGTGCATTAGTTTCACTACTTTTTTACTTTTGTAAAATGTTTGTGGGTATCATTGTTGTAAACCCTCACGAGACTACAACTCGTCCACTAGGGACACCTAGGGGTTTAAAGGCTTGTTGCATACGCTAAATGCAACTGTGATCCCTACGAAAGTGGCTTAGTTAAATTTTATTTTAAAGATGTTTATTTTATTCTGTGTTTTGCTCGAGGACTAGCAAAATGTTAGGTTTGGGGGTGTGATGAGTGGTAAATCTATCACTGTTTCCCACTCATTTAACTTAATATATTTTATAGTTCTTGAGTCTTGTGAATATTTTGATGTGTTTTGTGTTATTTTGTAGATAAATAAAGTTTCAGGATATTCTGGAGGTGATTTGGAGCAAAACAGTGAAAATTGGACGAAAATGGCATTTTGGTAATTTTCAGCGTCGCGACGCCTAACATGTGCCAAACAGTGCTAACGTGCGCAGGGTCCATAAATCAGAATCTGAGAAAATTTGATTTTGCTATCGTGCGTCGTGCCATGTGTCACCATCAGAGCCGATCTGCTAACGTGCGTCGTGCCACGTGTCATCATCCTACGGTGCCGACAGTCGCCATCACCACGTATCGCCACGTGTCATTCCATGTCATTGCCATGTCATCATCCATATCACCTGTTGACCAGGTCAAAGTGCCACGTGGCTGCCATGTCATCATCAACCAATCATAGCGTGCCACGTGTCACAATTCTATGGTGCCGACAGTCAAATTGCCATGTGTAGCCACGTCAGGGTCAATTATTGACTGACTTATCCTTATCTGAAACGTGGCGGATAAGAATCTGAGCCAACCAATCAGAAGTCGCCACGTGTCATAGTAATTGAGATCCCAACCACCTTGCCACGTGTCACCTTATCACCATATCCAGAATCTGGGCTGACGAACCAGAGCGTGCCACGTCGACAATGTCCAGCGTCGCGACGCTGGGAGCTTGGCGTCGCGACGCTAGAAGCTGATTTTGCCTATAAATTCAGGCCTTCTTCACTTCATTTGGTGTGCTTTCCTTGGGACCTTTTCCCTATTTTTAGAGGATTGCATCTAGTTTTTATAAATAAAAATAATATTTAATTTATGTATTTTAATTTTCAGTAGTAATAATTGTTCTTCTTTTTTTCTCTTTTCTTTTATGTTTTGTAGTTAAATTTCTGCTGGGGTAAAGGTGAAGCTTTTTACTTTTATAATTTAGATTAATCTCCCTTAGTTATAATATATAATTATTTAGAACCTGACTTAATGAGGATACCGCCATATTGGTCGGTTGGTAATTATTATTTTTAAACTGGTTTTAACCTGACTTAATAAGGATACCGCCTGGTTGGTCGGTTGGTAATTAATTATTAATTTGACTTAATCAGGATACCGCCTATATGGCTGGTTGGTAAATATTACACAGATTTATATATTATAATAAGGGACATTTCTAAATTATAAATAGTAAAGGTAGATTAATCTCACTTCAATTATAATATGGAAATTGTGATTTAATAATGTGGATTAAAAGTTGATTCTGCCTTAATGGCTGGTTTTAATTATGTAACATAATGTGACACTGCCTATATGGCTGGTCTTTAGGTGACAGATAATTACCGCCTATATGGCTGGTTTATGGATATATGATAATACCGCCTTTATGGCTGGTTCAACTTAATTGGATAATACTGGCAATTTCCATATTATAATAATTTGAGATTTCTAAAAGTGGATCCTATAACCCCAGCATTTTATTTTATTCTAGGGAAGTGATGAAACACAATATTACCACACTTAATAATTAATTTTCTTTTTATTGGTAATTCTTTAGTTTATTTATTGAGTCTTAAGCTTAATGCTTCTTGTTGTCTTATCACCAATAAGATTGATGTGGTAAACTTAAAATGAACTAGACATAGGGATTTTAGGTTTCAGCCTTAGATTCAATAGCCCACGATCTTCCTTGAGGATAGATAACCCTTTAATAGATTTCCTTGCAGGATAGACGTATACCTGTCGGGCGTGGGTAGCCATAATTGGAACTTGGTCTTAATGAATCCAGGTAATTTGGTTGACATAGGAATATGGTTCAATTGGGTTATACTGGGTATTTGTGTCTGACCATCGGAAGAGGCTTTTGTATATCATCGTGTTCCAGGTTAGCAAATTAATTTATTACACATAAATAAGAGAGTCAATTCATCTTTTTAATAATATTGTGTGGAGTCACGATCCTAGATCTTTGAGTCTTTTCTTTTATTCTCCTTAGTATTTTCTTTTGAGTCTATTTTTATTTTATTTAGCAAATCCACATTCAACCAATTAAAAGCAATCATTCTCTTCTCCTTATAATTAGATACCTATAAATAAATAGTATCAATAATTAATAACAACATTAGGAATTAAGTCCTCGTGGGATCGATATTTTTATACTACTTGAACGATACGTGCGCTTGCGTTATACGTGTGTGTTTACGCTGGTCATATAACCAAGTAATCCAATTACAAAATGATAAAAGAGCAATTTACTTGTCACATAGTTAATTTGTACAAAAACACCATGTCTTTTACAAATAGTGATGCTATGGGTCATAATTGTCCAACAATCTCCCACTTGGACTATGGCCAATCACTCAAGTGTCTAACACCTGAACTATGTACGTATCGCTCAAACTTCTGCTGAGAAATAACTTTCGTCATCGGATCTACAATGTTGTCATCTGAAGCGATCTTTTTGATCTTCACATCGCCACGATGTATGATCTCACAAATTAGATGGAAACGCTGAAGTACATGCTTGGATCGTTGATGAGACCGCAGTTCCTTTGCATGCGCTATAGCCCCGTTTTTGTCATAATACAAAGGAATGGGCTCAGCTGCTAACGGAACTACTCCTAATCCAATTAGGAATTTACGGATCCAAACTGCTTCTTTTGCTGCCTCAGCTGCAGTGATATATTCTGCTTCTGTTGTTGAATCAACAACAGTCTCTTGGTTGGAAGATTTCCAGCTCACTGCTCCATTGTTCAAACAAAATATATACCCAGATTGTGACTTAGAGTCATCTTATCGGTTGGAAACTTGCATTGGTGAACCCAGTCACCTCAAGTTCTCCATCTCCATAGACTAAGAAAGCATCATTAGTTCGTCTAAGATACTTAAGGATGTTTTTAACAGCAACCCAGTGACCATCTCCTAGATCGGTCTGATAGCGACTGCACATGCTCAAAGCATATAAGACATCAGGTCGTGTACATATCATGGCATACATGATCGATCCGACTGCAGAAGCGAACGAGATCCGACTAATGTTATCTTTCTCATCTTGAGTTTTCGGACACAAGTCCTTAGATAGAGAGACGCCATGTGACACTAGAAGCAGTCCCCTCTTTGACTGATCTATTTTGAATCTCTTCAACACTTTGTCAATGTACGAGCTCTGGGATAGTCCAGGCAGCTTTTAGATCTATCCCAGTAGATCCTTATTCCTAGAATAAAGGTTGCCTCTCCCAAGAATTTCATGGAAAATGTTAATGAAAGCCTAGCTTTCACCGATTTAAATATGGGAATGTCATTGCTAAGAAGCAATACATCATCAACGTATAGGACAATCATTGTCAGTGCGCTCCCACTAACCTTCTTATATACACAAGAATCATCTTCGTTTTAAATGAAATCATATTCTTTTATGATCTCATCAAAACGTTGGTTCCAAGAATGCGATGCTTACTTTAATCCATCAATGGATCGATTTAACTTGCAAACCTTGTTTGCATGTTTTGGTACGACAAAACCGTCAGGCTGTTGCATATAAACATCCTCCAAAAGGTTTCCGTTAAGGAAAGTGGTTTTGACGTCCATCTGTCATATTTCATAATCAAAATATGCAGCAATAGCAAGCATTATCCGAATGGATTTAATCATGGTAACGGGTAAAAGGTTTCGTCGTAATCGACACCATATTGATGACGATACCCTTTCGCTAAAAGCCTAGCTTTGTACGTTTGTATGTTGCCATCCATGTCTGTCTTCACCATGAAGACCCATTTGCTACCAATAGGCATAATGCCTTCTGATACATCAACCAGTGTCCAACCTTGGTTGTATACATGGAATCCATTTCGGACTTCATGGCATCTTGCTATAAAGCGTAGTCGATACATTGTATTGCTTCGTCATACGTAGCCAGCTCATTATCCTCAATAAGATTAATATCTACATGAGGTGAGATCAGAAACCCATACCTCTCAGGTTATTTTCTGACTCTCTCCGACCTACGCGGTTCTTGTGTATTAGAAGATTATGGTATAGTCTCATCCCTGATGAACTGTTCGTGTTTCGTGAGGGAGTCTGTGCCAGGAACAGTATCACTACGATTTTCATCGAGTTCTACTTTCCTCCCACTTACCACTGCATTTAGGAATTCCTTTTCGAGAAAACCGCAAGGAGAGCAACAAATACCTTGTTCTCTTGTGGGTTGTAGAAGTAATATCCTTTGGTTTCCCTATGATAACCTACAAATAGGCACTTATCCGATTTGGGTTCTGGTTTGGTACCATCCAAACGTTTAACGTATGCCAAGCATCCCCAAATCTTCAGAAATGAGAAACTCAGTTTCTTTCCTGTCCATATTTCATATGGAGTATGTCCAACAGACTTTGACGGAACATTATTCAAAAGAAGTATTGCACTATTCAATGCGTATCCCCATAAGGAAATTGGTAGCTCAGTGCGAATCATCATGACCTTACCATATCCAACAAAGTTCGATTCTCCATTCGGACACACCATTCAGTTGAGGTGTTCCGGGAGGGGTACACTGTGAAAGAATACCATACTCTTTCAAGTAATCAAGAAACTCATTGCTCAAGTATTCTCCACCATGGTCAAACCGTAATGTTTTAATACTTTTACCAGTCTGTTTTTGTACTCTGTGTCGAAACTCTTTGAATTTCTCAAAAGTTTCCTACGTGTGTCTCATAAGATGCACATAACCATAACGCGATACATCATCCGTAAAGGTTACAAAGTATTCATATCCACCTCTAGCCTTGCTAGACATGGACCCACATACGTCACTATGAACGAGGGCAAACAGTTCGGTGGCACGTACACCTTTACCGCTAAAAGGTGTTTTAGGCAATTTGCCTAATAAATAAGATTCACATACGTCATATCAACTAGGATCAAATTCGTCCAAGTATCCACTCTTCGAAAGTGTGGATATATGAGTTTTATTAATATGTCCCAGACAATAATGCCACAGATAAGTTTCATCTGATTTATTCAGTTTGAGCCTTTTGTTTGTCATATTATATGTTTGAGATTCACTTACATTCAAAATATAAAGACTATTATTAACATCTGCTGTACATATCAAAATGTTATCTTTATATAAAAAACACCCAGTGTTCCAGAATACAAAGGTATACCCGCAACGAGTTAAACAAAATGCAGAGATGATGTTTCTAGTCAAACTAGGTACGAAATAACAGTCACCTAATGTAATTACATGCCCAAATGGCAGATACAAAACATAGGTCCCAACGGCCAAAACAGTGACTCTCGTCCCGATTCTGACTCGTAGGTCGATCTAATCTGAAGCCAGTATCCTGCTAATCAGCAGATCCTGCACACCAGTACATATGTGAGTACCACATCCAGAATCAAAAATCCAATTTTTAAAACCAGTAGTGGACATGTTTATAACAAACATACCTGAAGCCGGAGCCTTGCCCGTCTTCACTTCCTTCAACTCCACCTTGTACTCACGGCAGTCATGCTTCCAGTGACCCCGTTTTCCACAATATAAGCAGACGTCTTGGGATATGTCCTTAGTCTTCCCAAAAGACTGTGATGATTTAGCCTTGCCATTCTTCTTCCTTTTCTTCACACCCCCAGAAGCCTTTGGCCAAGCCATGGCCATCTGGGATGTCGAAGTAAGGTGCGCCTCGCACTTCTTGCCCTTTAGAAGCTCTGGCTCTGCTTCTTTCACCATCGCCATTAACTCTCCAAGAGTCTTTTCTTGGTTCATCATATTGTAGTTCATGATGAACCCGCCCCAACATTCGGGCAAAGACTGTAAGATCAAATCTATGGAAGTCTCGGCCTCGAAGGTTATGCCTAGCTGACCAAGTTGTTCGATGTCAGCAATCATCTGTGACATATAGTGCTCGACAGATGTACCCTCTAACATACGCTAGCGAAAAAGCTTCTTTCGCAACTCATGCTTCTGAGATCTAAGATTAGACCTGTGAAGATCCTTCAATTCAACATCACACTATAAGGATCCAATCCTTTGTTCTGACAAGAAATTGAGGAGTCATTGTGGCAAGCATTACGAATTGAGCACTAAAGTTATCATCACGATGAGTCTTCCAAAGCTCATGCTTTACTATTTGCTCAACTCCAGGCTCAGGCCCGAGAGGTTTCTCTATGACATAGAGTAACTTCTCAGCTCCCAGGACTATCCGGAGGTTCATCTCCCAATCTGGAAAATTGGAGTCGTTAAAGATATTATCGCCAATGACGATGTCCCTAATGTTAATCTTTCCAGCCATCTCAATTGCAATAGTCCAACTATTCAATCAACGATATCGGGTACACTCAAAATGTAATGGTTACTATAGTATAACTATATGACCAACTACAAGTGGAGTAGTGTCTGTATAGTCTAACTGTTCAAAGAAAGAAATATTTAATATTAGTCCAACTAATATATTTATAACAACGATAAATAAAATAAAAGAGAGCTTATTGGCAAGTATTTAAATGAAATTGCAAATCTAATACTGGCCTCCCACTATTTCTTGGCGAGCCTCTAACCCTCTGTTGAGTACTCGAGAAACCCAGTTTCCTAGTGGGCTAGGATCCCGTTAAATAACACACAACCTTGACTTTGGCCAACAAGCTATATGAAACTTAACCAGGTAGATCTCTAAGATCAATTGGATCCCATCCAATTCCTAGATCCGGTAGGTGGACCTCCAAGTCCAAATATATATCCAATATATATATCATAACCTTTTTCCTCTGAATCAACTAAGCCTTGGCTTTGGCTCAACAAGCTTAATGATTCCAGTTAAGCATGACCCATTGACAGTGGGAAAGCTTCGTAATCCACGTCAATGTACAGAAGTGACCTTGACTTTGGCCAAAAAATCACAACTGCCCAAGACATGCGATATGTAACAAAGCCTTTGTGGTTCAAACACATCGACGATGGACAATGATCTTGACTTTGGCCAATAAATCAAAGCCAATCTTGGATCTTGAGAGAGAACCAATCAATGGAAGGAAAACGCTTAATGTTAAAGTGAGGGTTTTTCGCATAAATTTGCATCCAATTTATTATCTTTGATTAGGTCTCATCATACACCCTTAATCATGCATTCTAAAAGCATAATAATGCGCGAATAAATTAATAATGATATACGGATGGATATATAACAAACTTTATTCCTAGAACAAATCTCTCATTTTCCTCTCTCCCGCTAGCATTATCCATACTTCTTCCCAATTACATAATACATTAAAGAAACCTATTTACATTGAGGGAAATTGGTGAGAAGAGAAATACAAAGAGTAAAGAGATAATAGGCTCGACACGTAAGTCCAATTTAATAAATTCTAAATTTATTACAACAATTTCCAAAATTGCCCTCACCCTTCTAATATCCATCCGATAAACATTATTCATACAAATACATCCAAGTATTCACACAAAGCATGTTATTCAATCAATCTGATACAATTAATTAATCTTTGAATTAATGACCATCCAATGTTCAAACAACGATTTGATTTGCGCGAGTCCAACTCGTTTAAGAATAAATACTCAAAGTACGTATTCTTGAATTATATCGAACTACAATTTTAAATCCAATACTAATTCGTATTTAATTCCAAATTAAATAATTACATTTTTAGTGCCTTTTAGACTTAGATTCTAAATCTAATCTAAATGGGCCTCAAAGGCCCTATTAGTATCCAATACTATTTTAATTAAAGTCCAATGGGCTTTCAATTAATTCTTAAGGCATGGCCTTTGGCCAATATGGATCCAATCCAAGATGCCAAGGCCCAATTAGGAATCACCATTTTGCCAAAAATCAATTTAGGCCTAATTAAATTATTAAAGGCCCAAAAGTTATATTTGGACTTTATGGAAATAGTTTTACTCCCTATTTGGATCCAATCCAATTGTCCAAAACCATACTTGGCCCAACCAAGCCCATTAAGCCCAAATACAACAAATTAGCCCAATCCAATTTAAAGACTAATATTTATTAACATAATATTCCAAATATCAAATTAATTTTAATTAAAGTGTAATTATCATAATTAATTAATAAAACTAATATTTCCAAAACATCAATTTAAACTAATTAATCATGCTTTAATTTATCCAATTTATGTCCAACACAATTGAAGCAAAATCAATCCATTAAACATGCTCAATCTCACGGCAATGGGCATAAAATAACACTCAATTTGATTCCAATCCAATTAAATCAACATACAAGATTTATATTATGCCATAAACTCATCCAATGGTCTAATTAACAAAAAATCACCATGAGATTACAAGGGCTTATTTTCGACCATGTGAAGGATTTTAGGGAAAAATAAATCTAATCAATTTTCTCAAATCCTATGATGCACAAATCCAATTCATCATCATCAAAACACAACCAAACAACCATTTTTGAAAAAATCATACTCCAAGCACAAAATCCCCAAAATAAAGTATATAAACCCTAAACTCAAACCATGCTTAGAAAAGGCTCTGATACCATTGTTAGTGTCCTAGACATGCCCAAGGTCTCTAAGACATGATATCTGTGTGTGAATATAAATGATGTTTACGGAAAAAACTTACAATTATCGGATGTTGGATTTAAAACTTTTGTATGTTGAGGAAGCTCCAAGCTTTGATATTGGATTCCCAACTCAATGATGAGTTTCCATATCACCTTCACTTAACTCTTGAAGTGCTAGCTTGCAAGAAATTTTGCAACAAAATTTCCAAGGGAGAGAAGGAAGCTCTCGACAATGAGGGAGAGAGAGAGAGACATTTTTGGTTTTTCGTATTTTGTTTCTAAAACTCAATTACCAAAGTTTCCTTGCAAAAGTGGTATATACTTTTCCAAAAAGCAAAACGAAAACAAAGTGTGTTGGAGAAGTTTCATTAAAAGCTCGCAACCACTTCCATCAACTTGACTGACTAGTGATGTAAGTTAGTGGGTCCCACACATAAATTCAAAATTCAAGTTGTGTGAGACTACACACTTCGGGCTCGAGTTCGTTTAATCCGATTAAATGAATTTTCCATTGCGACGTAATTAAATCCAATTAATTAAATAATAATGCCTAGCAAAATATTACGAAAGTCGCTTACGAATTAATTCCAAATTAATTCTTTCACCCGAATTAAAATCCAATTTTAATTCTGCTTTAAAATCCGATTTCATTTAATATATCCAATATATATTATTTAATCGATTAATTCCAAATTAATCGCATTCTCTCTTCTATTCGAATTTTATCCTAGATAAATCCTTGTCATAATTAATCTAGATTAATTTTCTCTCTCTCATAATTAATCCTAGATTAATTATGTTCGAGTCAAATGTTATTGGTGAATCTTTGTAAAGTGACCCAAGAGATCCCTGGATATATTGGCAGTAAATCCGGTTATCGGACTATCCGAACACGTGCGTACCCCATACCCCAATCTTACCGATTCACAATACATGTTTGGCTTGTAGCAAAGCACCGTGCCTACCTAATTCTCCAGAAATATTCAACGAAGAATATATCATCTATATCAGGCATAGTATACTATGTATTGCGTATTACGATCCAATATCGGATGTCACATGTTAGGCCTGGGGATGGAATTGTGTTTGCCCCGTACGAAGCATATATCGAATCACTAGCAACTAGTCTCTGTAATCGGATTATCATGACCTAGTCATATTATCCCGATAGCTACAACATATTAGAGTACTAGTTTTGTATCCATGCGTGATCATCATCTCCATATGACTGAAGTGATACTTCCATCTTGACATCACACCCAATACACTATGATTCTCAGTATACCTAGAATAGGCGTACACAAAACCTGTTAAAGCTCCGGATGACCAAAACCAAAGTATACTGATTGTCGCAAGTATTAGCGATGCAAGTCTCAGGTTAAGACCACATACACCTACCCTGACTCGGATTCCCATAGACACATAGCCATACTACCCATGGGACTCTGAGGGGTCTATCCAAAGCGAAGTTGTTCCCAGTCCAACGGCTAACTGAACCTCTTATCACAGTTGCATAAGTATCCAATACTTAAATATATGAGAACTATATCGTTAAGCTTCCATAACGCGCACAAGTGTAATACTAGCCTATTCTGCATTATCGATGTCCAGTCTTGATAATACTACGACTAGGGATATTTAATGATTAAACCTTTCGTGGTTTAATATTGTCTCATATCTTATTAATCTGGTACTAATCATATGGACTTTTATCATTTATATATCCAAGTAATCCAATTACAAAATGATAAAAGAACAATTTCATTTGTCACCTAGTTAATTTGTACAAAAACACCATGTCTTTTACAAATAGTGATGCTATTGGTTATAATTGTCCAACAGCATCACTATTTGTAAAAGACATGGTGTTTTTGTACAAATTATCTATGGACAAAGGAAATTATGATTTTATCATTTTGTAATTGGATTACTTGGATATATAATGATAAAAGTCCATATGGTTAAACCGGATTAATAAGATATGAGACAGTATTAATACATGAACGGTTTAATCATTAAATATCCCTAGTCGTAGTATCATCAAGACTGGATATCGATAATGTGGAAAATGTTGGACAATTATGACCCATAGCATCACTATTTGTACATATCATGGTGTTGTTGTACAAATTAACTATGTGACAAAGGAAATTGCCATTTTATCATTTTGTAATTGGATTACCTAGATGTATAAATGATAGAAGGTCCATATGATTAGTTCCGGATTGAGATGATATGAGACAGTATCAATCCACGAAGGTTTAATCATTAAATATCCCTAGTGAGAGTATTATCGGAGATTGGACATTGATAATGCGTAAAAGACTAGTATTACACTTGTGCGCGTTGTGGGAGCATAACGGCATAGTTCTCATATATTTGGGTATAGGATACTCATGCAAGTGTAATAAGAGGTTGTGTTTACCGATGGTACGGGAACAGCTTCGCTCTGGATAGACCCCTCGAAATTTCATTGGTAGTATGACTATGTGTCTATGGAAGTCCGAATCAGGGTAGGTGTATTTGGTCTTAACCTAAGACTTGAACCGCTAATACTTGCGACAATCAATATACTTAGGTTTTGGTTGTCCAGGGCTTTAACAGGTTCTGTGTATGCCTCATCTGGGTATATTGAGAATCGTAGTGTATTGGGTGTGATGTCAAGATGGAAGTATAACTCCAGTCATAGTGGAGATGATGATCACGTAGGATACGGAACTGGTACTCTTTTGTACTGCAGTCATCGGGATAATATGACTAGGTCATGATTATCCGATTATTGTGACTAGTTACCAGAGATCCGATATGTGCTTCGTACGGGCAGACACAATTCCAGCCCTTGCCCACGTGACATCCGATGCTGGATCGTAATACGTAATGCTACGTATACTACGCCTGATATAGATCACATATTCCTTTAAGAATATTTCTGGAGAATTGGGTAGGCTGGGGCTTTTGCTAGAAGCCAACCATGTCTTGTAAATCGGTAAAAAAACGTAGTACTAGGTACGTACGTGTTCGGATAGTCCGACGACCAGATTTACTGCCAACATATCCGGGGATCTCATGGGTCACTTCCCGAAGATTCACCGATGACGTATGACTCGCACTTTATTAATCTGGGATTAATTAATGAAGAGAGAGAAAATTAATCTGTGATTAATTACGGAGATATTTTATCTGGGATAAAATATTAATTAAAGAGAGAGAACGATTAATTTGGAATTAATCGATAAAATAATATATTCGATATATTATATGAAATTGGATTTCGACGCGGAATTAAAATTAGATTTTAATTCAGGCGAACGAGTTAATTTAGAATTAATTCGCTAGCGACGTGAATAGTAATTTGGCTTGGCACAATTATTTAATTAAATTTGATTTAATTACGTCGCACAACGGAAATTCGTTAATTTGGAATTAGCGAACCCGAGCCCGGGAGTGTTTACGGGCCCACTCACATTTCGAATTCAAGTGCGGCCCACAAGTCACATCAAGCGTCAAATCACTAGTCAATCAAGTGATGGATGTCTTGTCACTTTGAGTGATTGACAACTTGTCACTTTTGATGTGAATAGTGATGGTGGTTGTTGGAAGGCATTAATTGCCTTTTGGCTCCAAACTTTGGTTGACCTTTTTGAAAGAAAATACCAAAATTTTTGGAAATCAATTACTTGGTAATTGTTTTTGGAAACCAAATACACAACAACCACTCTCTTTCTCTCTCTCCTTCTCTCATTCTCCGGCCAAGGGCCTTCTTCTTCCCTTTTGTTTCCACAAAACCGAGAGTTGAAGAAGAAGAACAAGAAATTTTTGTGGCAAAATTTTCTTATGCTAGCACATGAAGAGTCATCCAAAGGTGATAGGGAAACAAACCCTTGAGCTTGGAATCACCATTTGCAAAGCTTGGAGCTTGGAGCACACATAGAGGGATGACCGAAAATCAAAAGGAACACAAAGAGGCCAAAGCCGAGAGTTCAAAGAGCTTGAAAGATTTTGTTGTTCCTCGCATCGCAAAAGCCGATCAATGTAAGTATGATTCCTCCATATTTAGTTTTAGTATTCACACATGTTTCATAGCTTGAATTGATCTTGGGACTAATCTAGAAACCCAACAGAATATACTAGTATTACACTTGTGCACGTTATGGAAGCTTAACGACATAGTTCTCATATATTTAAGTATTGGATACTTATGCAAGTGTGATAAGAGGTTTTGTTAGCCGTTTGACGGGGAACAGCTTCGCTCTGGATAGACCCATCGGAATCCCATTGGTAGTATGACTATGTGTCTATGGGAATCCAAATCAGGGTAGGTGTATGTGGTCTTTAACCTGAGACTTGCATCGCTAATACTTACGACAATCAGTATACTTTGGTTTTGATTTGTTTATTTTCATCATTTGATGAGTTGAAATCATTTGGGGAATGTTGATTTAGGATTTAATTGGATTGAATTCGGAATCGGACATGAAAAACCCTAATTACCGTGAATGATGTAGCATGGAAAATGATTGATTTTTGATTCAAATGTGTTGGTCATGTTTTGATGATAATAAGCATAATTAATTGTGTAATTGATGTTTTGGACATATTAATTTGGTTAATTAATTTTGGCATACACTTTAGGTTAATTAAATTATGAAATTTGGAATTTTGGTAATTTAATTAATTGGGCCAAATTTGGAATTGGGCTTGTAAAGTTGTAATTGGGCTTGGTTGGGCCAAGTTTGGTTTGGGCTAATTGGTTGGATCCAATTGGGCCCAAAACCATATCCATAAAGTCCAAATATGACTTAATGGACCTTTAATGGGCCTAAATTGGTTTCTTGGCTAATAAGGGTGATTCCTTAAATGGGCTTTGGTATTTGGGTTTGACCCATATTGACCAAAGTCCATGCCTTATGAAATTAATTAAAAGCCCATTGGACTTTAATTAAATTGACATTAGATGTTAATCGGGCTTTGAGACTCATAACGATTAGATTTGGAATCTAAGTCGTAAAGGCACATTAAAAGTGTAATTATTTAATTTAGAATTTAATATAGAATTAGTATTAAATACAAATTAAATTGCATTTAATGTTGTAGTTTAATATAATTCAAGAATTCGTACTTTGAGTACTTATTCGTAAAATGATTGGACTCGCGCAAAATCAAATCGTTGTTTGAACATTGGATGGTCATTAATTTCAGATTAATTAATTGGATTAGATTGATTGATAACATGCTTTGTGTGAATAAATGGATGTGATGTATGAATAATGCATATCGGATGGATATTAGTGCTAGCACTTATCATCTTCCAATTTGCTTCTCAAAGTTTCGGTTTTGACCAGAAAAGGAGAAGAAATCGCACCATGCATGAAGGAGATGAAGAAGAAAAAGAGAGGAAGAAAATGAGAGGGAAAAGGCTCTTTTCACGTGAAACCGTGAAAATGAGAGAGAGAAAAGCAAATGCTTTTTAACTTATATTTATATTTTATTTCCAAAATAAAATCAAATACCAAAAGCCTTTTCATTTACATTACCAGTACAAAGTCAAAAAGGCAAAAGGCTTTCATCATTTCACATCACATCACTATTCACATCACATCTATTCACTTAATAAAGTGACATATTGTCAAGTCACATCACTCAAAGTGACAATTGATTTGACGATTGACGCGACTAGCGATTTGACGCTTGATGTGACTTGCGTGCCGCGCTCGAATTCGAAATGCGAATGCGCTCGCAATCACTCTCGGGCTCGGGTTCGCTAATTCCAATTAACGAATTTTCCGTCGCGTCGTAATAAGTGATTACGCCTAGCGAATTCACTATTCACGTCGCTAACGAATTAATTCTAAATTAATTCGTTCGCCCGAATTAAAATCTAATTTTAATTCCGCGTCGAAATCCAATTTCGATTAATATATCGAATATATTAATTTTACCGATTAATTCCAAATTAATCGTTCTCTCTCTTTAATTAATATTTTATCCCAGATAAAATATCTCCGCAATTAATCCCAGATTAATTTTCTCTCTCATCGAATAATCCCAGATTAATTCTATCTCTCTCTAATTAATCCCAGATTAATCAAAGTGCGAGTAATACGTCATCGGTGAATCTTCAGGAACTGACCCATGAGATCTCCGGATATGTTGGCAGTAAATACGATTGTCGGACTGTCCGAACACGTAAGTACCTCGTACTACGTTTTTATCGACTTACAAGACAAGGTTAGCTTCTAGAAAAACGCCATGCCTACCCAATTCTCCAGAAATATTCTTACAGGAATATATAGATCTGTATCAAGCGTAGAATACCGTAGTATTGTGATATCGGCCCAGTATCGGATAATCACGTGCTAGGGCTGGGGCTGGATAAGTGTCTGCCCCGTCCGAAGCACATGTCGGATGTCTGGTAACATAGTCTCTATAATCGGATATACATGACCTGGTCACAATATCCCGATTGGTTGCGCAACACTCAAGAGCACTAGTACCGTATCCTGCGTGACATCAACTCCAATATGACTGAAGTGACACTTCCGTCTCGACATCACACCCAATACACTACGACTCTGATAAACCCAGAAGCGGTGTACACAGAACCGGTTAAAGCCCTGTACCACCAAGACCAGAGTCTACCGATCATCGCAAGTATTAGCGATGCAAGTCTCAGGTTAAGACTATACACACCTACCTCGATTTCGGCCTCCCATAGACACATAGTCATAATACCAATGGGATTCCGAGGGGTCTATCCAGAGCGAAGCTGTTTCCCGTACCATCGGTGAAACACGACCTCCTATCGCACTTGCATAAGTATCCAATACTTATATATATGAGAACTATGCCGTTGTGCCCTCACAACGCGCACAAGTGCAATACTAGCCTATTCCGCATTATCGATGTCCAGTCTCGATAATACTTCGGCTAGGGATATTTAATGATTAATCCTTCGGGGATTGATACTGTCTCATATCATCTCAATCCAGGAACTAATCATATGGACCTCTCTTCATTTATACATCTATGGTGATCTAATCACAAATGATGAGAGTGCAATTTCCTTGTCACATAGTTAATTTGTACAGCAACACCGTGATCTGTACAAATAGTGACGCTATGGGTCATATTATCCAACAATTAGATGGGTGAGGGCAATTTTGGAAATTGTTGTAATAAATTTAGAATTTATTAATTGGACCTGCGTGTCCCCTATTACCTCTTGACTCTTTGTATTTCTCTCTCACCTATTCCCCTTATGTAAATGAGGTTCTTTAGAAGTGTTATGTAATCGGAGAGAGGAAATGGAGAGATTTGTTCTAGGAACAATGTGTTAAGTATCCATCCGCATATCATTATTATATTTATTTATACGCGTCTTATTATGTTTTTAGAATGCATGTTTAAGGTGTATGATGATGAGACCTTAACAAAGATAATAAATTGGTTGCCAATTTACGCGAAAAAACCTTTAACACATATTAAGCGTTTTTCTTTCATTGAGTGATTCTTACTCAAGATCCAAGACTGGCACTGGTTTGTTGGCCAAAGTCAAGACCTTTGTCCGTCGCGGATGTGTTTGAATCATGAAAGCTTTGTTCCATATCGGTTTCTTGTCCAAGTTGTGATTTTTTGGCCAAAGTCAGATCACTTCTTGTCCATCGACATCGATTACGAAGCTTTCCATAGTCAATGGGTTCCGCTTAACTGGGATCACTATGTTTGTTGTGCCAAGCCAAGGCTTAGTTGATTCAGAGGAAAAAGGTAGGGAATATATTGGATATATTGGCATATATAAGATATATGTTTCGGACTTGGATGTCCACCTACTGGATCTAGGAATTGGATGGGATCCAATTGATCTTAGAGATCTACCTAGTTAATTATCATACAATTGTTGGCCAAAGTCAAGATTGTGTGTTATTTAACGGGATCCTAGCCCACTAGGAAACAAGGTCTCCCGAGTACTCTCCACAGAGGGTTAGAGGCTCGCCAAAAAATAGTGGGAGGCAAGTATTAAATTTGCAATATTCGTTTAGTCACTTGCCATACGCGCTCATTTCAATTTTTCGTCATATAAATTAATATATTAGTTGGACTAATATTTAATATTGTTTTAATTAAACAGTTGGACTGTATTAAACTATTTCAAAAATATTTGACTTTATAATTGGATTATAGTAATCAATATAATTGAATTTAACCAATTAAATTATAATTGATCATATAATTAGACTATAGTAATCATTATAATTTATAGTACCTAAAATCGTTGATTAAATAGTTGGACTATTAGAATCAATATAATTGAAAGATTAGCGTTTAAAATATAAACTTAGGTGAAAATGTTTTTAAACAGCTTTAATTTTCAAATTGGGAATAAAATCTCAGGATAGTCCTGTAGACCGAGAAGTTACTTTATTTGATAGAGTGACATCTCGAGCCTAACCCGGAGTTGAGCAAATAGTAGAACATGATATTTGGATAATTCATGTGATATAACTTTAGTGCTCAATCATTTAAGCTGCCGCAAAGAATCCTTAATTTCTTAGTCAGAACTAAGGATTAGATCTTTATAGTATGATAATGAAATTGAAGGATCTTCATAGATCTATCCTAGATCTTAGAAGAAAAAATTGCAATAGAAAACACTTGGAGAGTTAATGGCTATACTCAAGGAGACAAAGCCAGAGTTTGCAATAGGGCAAGAAGCGCAAGGCGCATCTTACTTCAACATCCCAGAAAGCCAAGGCATGGCCAAAGGCTTCTGGGGTGTGGAAAAGGGGGCAAAGGCAAAGTCATTATAATATTCTGGGAAGACAAATGACATATCCCAAGATGTCTGCTTAACTGTGGCAAACGGGGTCACTGGAAGTGTGACTGCCATATGGACAAGGCAGACATGAAGGAAGTTAAGAAGGGGCAAGGCTCCGACTTCAAATATGTTTGTCATAAACATGTTCGCTACTAGTATTAAAATTGGATTTTAGATACTGGATGTGATACATAAATATGTACTGATGTGTAGAATCTGCTGACTAGCAGGATACTGACTTCAGATGAGATTAATCTGCTATTTGAAAACGGGACGGAGTCGCTTTTTAACCGTAGAAACCTAAGTTTAGGAACTACCATTCGGGTGTGCACTTAAATTAGGAAATTGTTACAATGTAACTAGTTTGACTAGAAACATTATCTCTATATCAGGGTTTAACTCGTTGCGGGTATACCTTTATATTCTAGAACACTAAAGTGTTTATATTTATAAAGATGATATTGAGATAAACACATTAGATGTGAATAACAGTATTTATATTTTGAATATAAATGAATCTCAAACATATAATATGACAAACAAATAGCTCAAACTGAGTAAATCGGTTGAGACATATAAGTGGCTTGTTGTCTGGGACACATTAAACAAGACTCGTATATCCACACTTTTGAAGAGTGGATACTATGATAGATTTGATACTATTCAAATGATGTCTACGAACCTAGTTTATTAGGCAAAGTGCCTAAAACACTTTTACTTGGTAAAAGTGTAAGTGCCATCGATATGTTAGCCATCGTTCATAGTGACGTAAGTGGGCCCATATCTAGCTAGGCTAGAGGTGGATATGAATATTTCATGACCTTTACGGATATGGCATCGCGTTATCGTTATGTGTTTCTTTTGAAACACGAATCGGAAACTTTTGATAAATTCAAAGAGTTTGGACACGAAGTAGACAGACAGACCGGCTAAAGTATTAAAATCGTCACGGTTAGACCATGATGGAAAATACTTAAGCAATAAGTTTCTCAAATAATTGAAAGAGTATAGTATTCTATCAATGAGGACTCCTCCCGGAACACGTCAATTTGACGGTGTGTCCGAACAGAGAAACAAAATTTTGTTGGACATGATAAGGTTAATCATGAGTCGCTCTGAGCTACCATTTACTTTAAGGGATACGCATTAATCAGTGTAAAACTTATTTTGAATAAGGTTCCATAAGAAAATCTGTTAGACATACTTCATATTAGATATGAACATGAAAGAACTAGGTTTTCTCATTCCTAAAGATTTGGGTATGCTAGGCATATGTTTGGATGATACCAAACTAGAACCCAAATCGGATAAGTGCCTAAGTTGTGGGTTATCCTAGGGAAACCAAAGTATAGTACTTATACAACTCACATGAGAACAATTTAATTGTTGCTCTCCATGCGGTTTTCCTAAGAGGAACACCTATATGCAGTGGTAAGTGGGAGGAAAGTAAAACTCGATGAAAATCGGAGTAATACTATTCCAGGCACCGAATCCGAATGGAACACAAATAGTTCATCAAGGATTAAACTATACCAATAATCTTCGAATACACAAGAACCGCGCAAGTCGGAGAGAGTCAGAAAACAACCTGGGGTACGGGTTTCTGATCTCACTTCGTAAAGATGTCAATCTTATTAAGGAACACAAACTGATTACGTATGAGGAAATGATACAAGGTATCGACTCCCTATTATGGCAAAGTACCACGGTTAAATCCTTTACTTGTTTCCATGGTTAAATCCATTTGGATAATGCTTGCTGATGCTGCATGTTTCATTTATAAAATATGGCAGCTGAACGTCAAAATCGCTTTCCTTAAATGGAAACCTTTTGGAGGATGTTTACAACATCCTGACGGTTTTGTCATACCAAAATGAGCAAACAAGGTTTGCAAGTTAATTCGATCCATGAATGGATTGAAGCAAGCATTGGTTGTTTGGAATTATCCTTTTGATGTACTCATAATGGTATATGATTTAATTCAAAACGAAAATGATTCTTGTGTATATAAGGAGGTTATTGGGAGCGCACTGGCAGTGATTGTCCTATAAATGATGATATGTCATTTCTTGGAAATGATATTCCCATAAAACAATCGGTGAAAGCTTGGCTTTCATGAAAATTCTCCGTAGAATTCTTGGGAGAAACAACCTTTATTCTAGGAATAAAGATCTACTGGGATAGATCTAAAAGTTGTTGGCACTCTCCGAGAACTCGTACATTGAAATAAATGTACACGACCTGGTGTCTCCTACGATTTGAGCATATGGAGTCACAATCGGGCCAATCCAAGTTATAGTCATTGATTGATGTTAAGAACATCCTTTAGTATCTTAGATGGACTAAGGATGCTTTCTTATACTATGGATAATGAGAACTTGAAGTGACTGGGTTCACCGTTGCAAGTTTCCTAACCGATATAAACGACTATAAGTCGTAATAAATGTACTATAAAGTTTGAATAACGGAATAGTGAGCTGGAAATCTTCCAAGCAAGATATTGTTACCGAATAAACAACAAAAGTGGATTATTGCTGCAGCTGAGGCAGTAATAGAAGCCTTTTGGATCGATAATAATCCTAATCAGATTAGGAATAGTTCTTTTAGCAGCTGAGCTAGGCTACAGAACAGGCTAAAGAATTAATGGTCTCATCAACGATCCAGATATATACTTCAAATATTCATCTAATTCGTTCAGATCATACATCGTGGCGATGTGATGATCGTATAAATCACATCAGATGATAACCATGCAAATCCGCTGATGAAAGCATTTTCTCAGCAGAAGTTAGAGCGAACCGTAGATAGTTCGGGTGTAGGACACTTGAGTGATTGGCTATAGGCCAAGTGGGAGATTGTTGGACAATTATGACCCATAGCATCACTATTTGTACAGATCATGGTGTTGTTGTACAAATTAACTATGTGACAAAGGAAATTGCCCTTTTATCATTTGTAATTAGATTGCCTAGATGTATAAATGATAGAAGGTCCATATGATTAGTTCCAGATTGAGATGATATGAGACAGTATCAATCCACGAAGGTTTAATCATTAAATATCCCTAGTGAGAGTATTATCGAGATTGGACATTGATAATGCGTAAAAGACTAGTATTACACTTGTGCGCGTTGTGGGAGCATAACGGCATAGTTCTCATATATTTGGTATAGGATACTCATGCAAGTGTAATAAGAGGTTGTGTTTACCGATGGTACGGGAACAGCTTCGCTCTGGATAGACCCCTCAAAATTCCATTGGTAGTATGACTATGTGTCTATAGAAGTCCGAATCAGGGTAGGTGTATTTGGTATTAACCTGAGACTTGCACCGCTAATACTTGCGACAATCAATATACTTTGTTTTTTCATCCAGGTCTTTAACAGGTTCTGTGTACGCCTCTTCTGGGTATATTGAGAATCGTAGTGTATTGGGTGTGATGTCAAGATGGAAGTATCGCTCATGTCATAGTGGAGATGATGATCACGACAGATACGGAACTGGTACTCTTTTGTACTGCAGTCATCGGGATAATATGACTAGGTCATGATTATCCGATTATTGAGACTAGTTACCAGAGATCCGATATGTGCTTCGTACGGGGCAGACACAATTCCAGCCACCATGCCTTGCACGTGACATCCGATGCTGGATCGTAATACGCATGCTACATATACTACGTCTGATATAGATCACATATTCCTTTAAGAATATTTCTGGAGAATTGGGTAGGCATGGTGCTTTGCTAGAAGCCAACCGTGTCTTGTAAATCGGTAAAAATGTAGTACTAGATACGTACGTGTTCGGATAGTCCGACGACCGGATTTACTGCCAACATATCCGGGGATCTCATGGGTCGCTTCCCGAAGATTCACCGATGACGTATGACTCGCACTTTATTAATCTGGGATTAATTAATGAAGAGAGAGAAAATTAATCTGGGATTAATTACGGAGATATTTTATCTGGTATAAAATATTAATTAAAGAGATAGAATGATTAATTTGGAATTAATCGATAAAATAATATATTCAATATATTATATGAAATTGGATTTCGACGCAGAATTAAAATTAGATTTTAATTCGGGCGAATGAGTTAATTTAGAATTAATTCGCTAGCGACGTGAATAGTAATTTTGCTAGGCACAATTATTTATTTAAATTTGATTTAATTACGTCGCAACGAAAAATTCGTTAATTCAGAATTAGCGAACCCGAGCCCGGAAGTGTTTGCGCGCCCACTCGCATTTCAAATTCAAGTGCGGCCCACAAGTCACATCAAGCGTCAAATCACTAGTCAATCAAGTGATGGGTGTCTTGTCACTTTGAGTGATTGACGACTTGTCACTTTTGATGTGAATAGTGATGGTGGTGGTTGGAAGGCATTAATTTCCTTTTTGCTCCAAACTTTGGTTGACCTTTTTGAAAGGCAAATACCAAAATTTTTTGAAATCAATTACTTGGTAATTGGTTTTGGAAACCAAATACACAGCAACCACCCTCTCTCTCTCTCCTTCTCTCATTCCCGGCCAAGGGCCATCTTCTTCCCTTTTGTTTCCACAGAACCGAGAGTTGAAGAAGAAGAACAAGAAATTTTTGTGGCAAATTTTTCTTATGCTAGCACATGAAGAGTCATCCAAAGGTGATAGGGAAACAAACCCTTGAGCTTGGAATCACAATTTACAAAGCTTGGAGCTTGGAGCACACATGGAGGGATGACCGAAAATTAAAAGGAACACAAAGAGGCCAAGCCGAGAGTTCAAGGAGCTTGAAAGATTTTGTTGTTCCTCGCATCGCAAAAGCCTATCAATGTAAGTATGATTCCGACATATTTATTTTGAGTATTCACACATGTTTCATAGCTTGAATTGATATTGGGACTAATCTAGAAACCCAACAGAATAGACTAATATTACACTTTTGCGCGTTATGGAAGCTTAACGGCATAGTTCTCATATATTTAAATATTGGATACTTATGCAAGTGGGATAAGAGATTTTGTTAGCCGTTGGACCGGGAACAGCTTCGCTCTGGATAGACCCCTCGGAATCCCATTGGTAGTATGACTATGTGTCTATGGGAATCCAAATCAGGGTAGATATATGTGGTCTTTAACATAGACTTGCATCGCTAGTACTTACGACAATCAGTATACTTTGGTTTTGGTCGTCCGGAGCTTTAACAGGTTTTGTGTACGCCTCTTCTAGGTTTACTGAGAATCGTAGTGTATTGGGTGTGGTGTCAAAATGGTAGTATCACTTCAGTCATATGGAGATGATGATCACGCAGGATACGGAACGTGTACTCTTAAATGATGCAGCTATCGGGATTGTATGACTAGGTCATGATTATCCGATTACAGAGACTAGTTGCTAGTGATCTGATATATGCTTCGTATGGGGCAGACACAATTCCACCCCTAGGCCTAGCATGTGACATTCGATAATGGGTCGTATTACGCAATACATTGTATACTACGTCTGACACATATTATATATTCCTCGTTGAATATTTCTGGAGAATTGGGTAGGTACGATGCTTTGCTAGAAGCCTGTTGGTAAAAATCTAGGTCCCAAGATCAAACAAGACATGAAAATCGTGCATGAATACACCAAAGAAGATAGCGGAATACTTACATTGGTTGGTAGAGTCGATTTGAAGACCATTGAAGCCAAAATGCTCACGTTTTGGCGCATGAAACTGCAGCAGTCCACTGCCCACTGCCTTCTGTTTTTGAGCTGCGAAAATGAGTCCTAGATTCGTCGGATGGATCCCGGCTCATGGTCGAACCTCCCTACCACCTTCGCAAGACTTGTAAGTGGCTAGCACTTGATTTCTCACCATGAAAAACCACTCTTGGCTTCCCTTTGTTCACGCCAAAATGATTCCAAACCAGTCCATTTATTCTATTTTTGGGCGTGAGAGAAGAGAGATTTTGAGAGAGATGATCTTGTGTTAAGTTAAAAGATTTTCCAAAAATCAATTTTTTATGCCATAATGTTTATTAAATAAAATAAACTTATGCCCAAAACATGCCATGGCTTAGAGTGTCAAACACTAAAACTCCATGCAAAACCATTGAGTGTCTTTTGTACACAATCTTCATGCAATGCATTAGAATTAAATAATGCATAATATGCCATGTGTCATGTGGGCCCCACACGTTCCAAATGAAAGTGGCCCACGTGCACTCACGCGTTCGGTTCGATATTTCCGAAATACCGACTACGTCGCGACGTTATTAAATAAAAAATCGACTAATTGCGGTTAGCGAAATTATGTATTTACGTCGCTCCCGAATTAATTCTAAATTAACTCGTTTGCCCGAATTAAAATCTAATTTTAATTCCGCGTCGAAATCTAATTTCGTTTAATATATCGCGTATATTAATTTCCGATTAATTCCAATTAATCGTTCGCTTCTCTCGACGATATTTTTCCTCCTAGAAAATATCTCCGTCCTTTAATCCTAGATTATTTTCTCTCTCATCTATATATAATCCAGATTATTCAAGAGTGCAAGTGTGCGTCATCGGTGGATTATCGGGCCGGACCCCTAGATCTCCCCAGGATAAATTGGCAGTAAATAAGGTCGTCGGAGTATCCGAATCACGTACGTACCAAGTACTACGTTCTACGATTTACGAGACAAGTCAACTCCTAGCAAAGCACCAAGTCATCCCAATCTCCGGACATATCCTTTAAGAATATTAAGACTATATCAAGCGTAGTATACTATGTATTGTGTATATCGGCCCAGTACGGATAGTCACGTGCTAGGGCTGGGGCTGGATAAGTGTCTGCCCCGTCCGAAAACATATCGGATGTCTGGTAATAGTCTCTATAATCGGATATTATGACCTGGTCATAATATCACGATTGGATGCGCATCTCTTAAGAGACTAATACCGTATCCTGCGTGACATCATCTCCACTATGACTGGAGTGATACTTCCGTCTTGACATCACATCCAATACACTACGATTCTCAATATACCCGGCATGGCGTACACAGAACCGGTTAGAGTCCTAGACGACCTCAACTAAAGTATCGATTGTCGTAAGCATTAGCGATGCAAGTCTCAGGTTAAGAATTATACACACCAACCTTGATTTCGGCCTCCCATACACACCTAGTCATAATACCAATGGGATTCCGAAGGGTCTATCCAGAGCGAAGAGTTCCCCGTACCACATCTGTGGAAAAGACCTCCTATCGCACTTGCACAAGTATCCAATACTTATATATATGAGAAACTATGCCGTTGTGCCCTCACAACGCGCACAAGTGCAATACTAGCCTATTCGCATTATCGATGTCAGTCTCGATAATACTACGGCTAGGGATATTTAATGATTAATCATTCGTGGACTGATATTGTCTCATATCATCTCAATCATGGAACTAATCATAGGACGTCTCTTCATTATATATCTATGGTGATCTAATCACAAATGACGAGAATGCAATTTCCTTGTTACATAGTTAATTTGCTACAGCAACACAATGATCTGTGCAAATAGTGACGCTATGGTCATTTGTCCAACAATCTCCCACTTGGCACATAGCCAGTCACTCGAGTGTCTAACACCCGAACTATGTACGGTTCGCTCAAATTGCTGAGGAAGGTTTTCGTCAGCGGATTTGTATGATTATCGTCTGACGCGATTTATACGATCATCACATCGCCACGATGTATGATCCGAACGAATCAGATGAATATAGAAGTATATATCTGGATCGTCGATGAGACCTTTAATTCTTTAGCTTTGTGCTGACGCCTAGCTCAGCTGCTAACAGAACTATATCTAATCTAATTAGATTTATTATCGACCCAAATGGCTTCTATTGCTGCCTCAGCTGCAGCAATAATCCGCATTTGTTGTTTATTCGGCAACAGTTATCTTGCTCGGAAGATTTCCCGTCGTTATTCAAACTTTATAGTACCGCAGTATTTAATTGTTTGGAAACTTGTAGCAGTGATCCCAGTCACTTCAAGTTCTCCTTCTCCATAGTTTAAGACAACATCTTTAGTTCTCTCAGATACTAACAGATGGTCTTAATGTTCAATCCAGTGACTATTACTTGGATTGACCCAATTGTGACTCCATATGCTCGAGCGTATGAGACACCAATACAAGTACATTTTAAATGTACAATTTCCCATAGAGTGTTAACCAACTCCAAATCTATCCCAGTAGATTTATTCCTCGAATAAAGGTGTTACTCCCCAGAATTCTACGGAGAATTCTATTGAAAGAATATCTATGAAAGCCAAGCTTTCATTAATTGCTTCATGGGAATTTAACTGTCAGTGCGCTCTCCCACTAACCTCCTTATATACACAAGAAAATTATTATCGTTTTGAGTCAAATCATAAATCATTATGATTATTTCAAAACGACAGTTCCAAGAACCTTATGCTTGCTTCAATCCAAACATGGATCGAATAACCCACAAACCTTGTTTGTCGGTTATTCAAAATCGTCAGGATGTTGTAAACATCCTCCAAAAGGTTTCCTTTTCAGGAAAGCGATTTTGATTTGTAACTGACACATTTCATAAATGAAATATACAGTTATCTACAAGCATCTTCAAAATGGATTTACCATGGCAACAGGTAAAAGGTTGAACCGTTATTAACACAATGTTGAAACGATACCTTTCCGTCAAAAGCCCAGCTTTGTACGTGGGTATTTGCTTCCATGTATGTCTTCCTTGAAGACGTTTAACCTGCAACATAGGCACAATGCCTTGTGGTACAACAACCAGTATCCAAAATAGTTGTTATACATGGAATCCATTTCGGACTCATGGCACTTTGCCATATTAGGGAGTCGATACCTCGTATCACTTCCTCAAAACGTAGTCGGTGGATATACCTTCATAAGATTTACATCTCTATGAGGTTAGATCAGCAAACCCATACGCTATATTGTTTTCTGACTCTATCCGATCTACTCAGTTCTTGTGTATTCGAAGATTAATGGTACAGATTCATCATTGATGAACTGTATGTGTTCCATTAAGGACTTCGTGCCTTGAACAGTATTACTCCGATTTTTCATCGAGTATCACTACCTCCCACTAACCACTGCATATCGGTATTCCTCTCAGGACAAAACCACATGGTGAGCAACAATCACATTGTGTTCTCATGTGAGAATTATAAGTACTATACTTATGTTTCCCTTAGGATAACCTATATTGGCACTTATCCAATTTGGGTCTTTTAGTTTGGTATCATCCAAACATTATGCCTGACATACCCAAATTATTAGGAATGAGAGAAACTCTGTTTCTTTCCTTTCATATCCTATATGATATCTGTCAAACAGATTTATATGGAACCTTATTCTAAATAAGTTTTGCACTGTTAATACATCTTTAGAAGGAAATGGTAGCTCAGAGCGACTCGTGTAAACCTTATCATGTCCAACAAATTCGGTTTTTAGTTTGGACACACCGTCAAACTGACGTGTCTCGGGAGGAGTCCTCATCTGAAAGAATACTATACTCTTTCATGTATGTTTGAAATTACTGCTTAAGTATTTTCCATTATGGCCTTACCGTGGCGGAATAATACTATAGCCGATCTGTTTTTCTATTTCGTGTCGAAACTCTGATGTGTTCGATTTGTGTTCTTCAAAAGAAACACATAACATAACGTTATGCTACATCCGTCAACGTCAAGGTCACGAAATATTCATGTTCATATCTACCCTAGCTAGATATGGGCCCACTAACTTCACCATGAATAGGGGCTAACAGATCGGTGGCCTTTTCACTATTACCAAGTAATAGTATTTTAGGTACTTTACCTAATAAACTAGATTCGCAGACCTTATTTGAATAGTGAAATCAGTCCTAGTACCCACTCTTCAAAAGTGTGGATATACGAGTCTCGTTTAATTGTGTCCCAGACAACAATGCCACAAATAAGTCTCTATGATCAAATCAATTTGAGCTATTTATTTGTCAATATAAATTCTGTTATTCACATCTAATGTGTTTTATCTCAGTATCATATTTATATAATAAAACACTTTAGTGTTCTAGAATATAAAGGTTTATCCGCAACGGATTAAACACTGATATAGAGATAATGTCTCTAGTCAAACTAGTTACATTATAACAGTTCCTAATTTAAGTACATACCTTAATGGTAGATATGTCAATTATCTTTTCAATATTTCACAAACCTTTGGCCAAGCCTTGGGTTTGGAATATCGAAACGATGTGCACCTTGTGTAACACGCCCAATTGCAAACTTTGACTTTACATGAATAGTCAATTAATTCTCCAAGAAATATAAATTGCAATTTTAATACTTCTTAAATCCAAAATTAGATTTATGACAAGTATATTAAATTAAGCATTAAAGTCATCATCACAAAAATCTTCCAAAGATTTTATGCTCTACTTATCTTGCTTAATTTTGGGCTTAAGGTATAATGAGTTATTTTATCAAATAAAGTAACCTATTATTTATTCCCAATTGAAAATTAAATCATTAAAATATTTTAATCCCAGATTATATTTTAAATATCCAACTTTTCAATTCTTTCTTGATTTTAATAGTCCAACTATTTAATCAATTTAATAAAGTACTATTTATTATAATGATTACAATAATCCCATTATTTAACAAGTATAATTAATATTGATTACTATAATCTAATTATAAAATCAACTATCATTTTAATTCAATTATATTGATTACTATAATCCAATTATAAAATCAACTATATATTGAATGAGTTTGTATATAGTCCAACTATATATATTTTTAAAACAACATAAAATATTAGTCCAACTAATACTTTTGATAAATATGACGTGTGATATTATTTGAGCGCGTATGGCGAGAGTAATTGAACGAATGTTGCAAATTCAATACTTTACCTCCCACTATTTTTCGTCGAGCCTCTAACCCTCTGTTGAGTACTCGGGAAACCGTGTTTCCTAGTGGGCTAGGATCCCGTTAAATATCACACAATCTTGACTTTGGCCAACAAATTGTATGATAATTAACTAGGTAGATCTCGAAGATCAATTGGATCTAATCCAACTCCTAGATCCAGTAGGTGGACATCCAAGTCCCAAACATATATCTTATATATGTCTATACATCGAATGTATACCCTAACCTTTTTCCTCTGAATCAACTAGGCCTTGGCTTTGGCACAACAAACTAGTGATCCCAGTCAAGCTCGGACCCATTGACATGGAAGCTTCGTAATCAATGTCAATGGACAAGAAGTGGTCTTGATTTGGCCAACAAACCACAACTTGGACACGACACCGATATGGAACAAAGCCTCGTAATCAAGCACATCTTTGACGGACAAGGGCTTGACTTTGGCCAACAACCCCTGCCAATCTCGGATCTTGAGCAAGAATTACTCAATGGAAGGAAAATAAATGCTTGATATTTAACGAGGGTTTTTTTTGCGTGAAAATTGGCTACCAATTTAATTATCTTTATTAAGGTCTCATCATCATACACCCTTAAACATGCATTCTAAATACATAATAAAGCGAGAGTATGAAATAAAATAATAATGATATGTGGATGGATACTTAACACATTGATCCTAGATCAAATCTCTCCCTTTCTCACTCAAGCTAGCACTTGTACTACTTCTACCCGTTACACTACACTTCTAAAGAAACCTCATATACATAGAGGGGAATAGGTGAGAAGAGAATACAAAGAGAAAGAAGGTGAAAGGCTGGACACGCAGGTCCAATTTAATAAATCGAATTTATTACAACAATTCTAAAATTGCCCACCCGACTAATATCCATCCGATATACATTATTCATTCAACACAACCACGTATTCACACACATAAGCATGCTATCAATCAATCAATCAAATTAATTAATCTGATAATTAAGTGATCATCCAATGTTCAAACAACGATTTGATTTTGTTCGAGTCAAACTCGTTTTTGCGAATAAGTACTTAAAGTACGAATTCATGAATTAAATTAAACTACATCATTAAATCTAATTTAACATGTTTTAATACTAATTCACTATTCAATTCAAATTAAATATTACACTTTTATTAATAAACCTTTTACGATTTAAATTCCAAATCTAATCGTAACGCGTCTCAAAGACCGATTAATATCCAATATTAATTCAATTAAAGTCCAATGGGCTTTTGATTGATTTCTTAAGGCGTGGACTTTGGTCAACTCGGGTCAAACCGATAACCAAAGTCCAATCCGGGATTTACCCCATAAGCCCATAAATCAATCTTGGCCCATTAGGCCCAATTGAACTTAAAGGTTCATTAAGTCGCATTTGGGCTTTATGGTCAAGGTTTTGGGCCCAATTGGATCAATCCATTTGGCCTAAACCAAACTTGATAAAATCAAGCCCAATAGGCCCAATTACAATATTAAAGTCCAATTTCCAAAATTAGGCCCAATTAATTAAATATGACAAAATCCAATTTCATATTCAATTAAAATAAAGTGTATTACATGATTAATCAATTAAACAAATCAATATCTAAAACACCATATTAGTCCAATTAATCATGCTTAATTCATTATTACATGTCCAACATACAAATTGAAAAATCAAACCCATTTACATGCTACTAAGCTCTCGGCCAAGGAGGGATTTTGTGTCCGATTCGGTTTCAATCCAATCGAACCTACAATCGACATTAAATCACATCCATTTGATTACATACACATCCAATGTCATAAAATCAAAATATACCAAGACAATAAAGGGCATACACATTCGGCCAACACAAGGATTTGGGGTGGGTTTTTGTCCAATTCGAAATCCAATCCAATTCTATTCAAATTAACATCAACCTAAATGATTTCAACTCATCAAATGAATCATAAATCAAAAAATTCCAAGAATCCCAAATACATACACATTCGGCCAAGGTGATAATTTTTGGGGATTTTATGTTCAATTCAAAATTCAATCTAATTGACTTCAAATTAACATCATCCATCAACATTACAACCCATCCAATGAATCAAAATGAAAAAATTCAAATTTCAAACACATCACACATTCGGCCAACACTTCCAATTTGGGCAAAATTGATCCAATCATATTTGTTGAAATTGATCAAATCAATCTTCAATTAAAGATCATTTAAACATGCTCAATTAATCAATTTAACCACAATCATGCTCAAAATCAAAATACCCAATATTAGTCACATATTCGCAAGATGCAAAAATTTGGGGAAAATAATTCTAAATCATTTTTTTCAACAAATTGGTCCAACCAAAATGAAATTAAACATGAATATAAGCATACTTAAGCAACCAATTAAACTCAAATCATGATCACAAACATTTACCCAAATTTTAAGCCCTAAAATTTCATGCTTGCAACATTAGCTCTTGATGCCATTGTTGGTAAAAATCTAGGTCCCAAGATCAAACAAGACATGAAAATCGTGCATGAATACACCAAAGAAGATAGCGGAATACTTACATTGGTTGGTAGAGTCGATTTGAAGACCATTGAAGCCAAAATGCTCACTGTTTTGGCGCATGAACTGCAGCAGTCCACTGCCCACTGCCTTATGTTTTTGAGCTGCGAAAATGAGTTCCTAGATTCATCGGATGGATCCCGGCTCATGGTCGAACCTCCTCCCTACCACCTTTGCAAGACTTGTAAGTGTGCTAGCACTTGATTTCTCACCATGAAAAACCACTCTTGGCTTCCCTTTGTTCACGCCAAAATTGATTCCAAACCAGTCCATTTTTTCTGTTTTGGGCGTGAGAGAAGAGAGAATTTTGAGAGAGATGATCTTGTGTTAAGTTAAAAGATTTCCAAAAATCAATTTATATTTATGCCATAATGTTTATTAAATAAATAATAAACTTATGACACAAAACATGCAATGGCTTAGAGTGTCAAACACTAAAACTCCATGCAAAACCATTGAGTGTATTGTACACAATCTTCATGCAATGCATTAGAATTAAATAATGCATAATATGACATGTGTCATGTGGGCCCCACACGTTTCCAAATGAAAGTGGGCCCACGTGCACTCACGCGTTCGGGTTCGATATTTCTGAAATACCGAGCTTACGTCGCGACGTTAATTAAATCGAATAATTGCGGTTAGCGAAATTATTATTTACGTTGCTAACGAATTAATTCTAAATTAACTCGTTTGCCCGAATTAAAATCTAATTTTAATTCCGCGTCGAAATCTAATTTCGTTTAATATATCGAATATATTATTTACCGATTAATTCCAAATTAATCGTTATCTCTCTCTAGACGATTTTTATCCTAGATAAAATATCTCCGTAATTAATCCTAGATTAATTTTCTCTCTCATCTATATATAATCCCAGATTATTCAGAGTGCAGTTGTGCGCGTCGGTGGATTATCGGGAAGCGACCCATGAGCTCTCCGGATAAATTGGCAGTAAATACGGTCGTCGGAGTATCCGAATCACGTACGTACCAAGTACTACGTTCTACCCGATCTTACCGATTACGAGACAAGGTCAACTCCTAGCAAAGCACCAAGTCTCCCAATTCTCCGGACATATCCTTTTAAGAATATTTAAGATCTATATCAAGCGTAGTATACTAATGTATTGTGTATATCGGCCCAGTATCGGATAGTCACGTGCTAGGGCTGGGGCTGGATAAGTGTCTGCCCCGTCCGAAACACATATCGGATGTCTGGTAACTAGTCTCTATAATCGGATATTCATGACCTGGTCATAATATCACGATTGGATGCGCATCTCTAAGAGCACTAATATACCGTATCCTGCGTGACATCATCTCCACTATGACTGGAGTGATACTTCCGTCTTGACATCACATCCAATACACTACGATTCTCAATATACCCGGCATTGGCGTACACAGAACCGGTTAGAGTCCTAGACGACCTCAACTAAAGTATATCGATTGTCGTAAGCATTAGCGATGCAAGTCTCAGGTTAAGACTATACACACCTACCTTGATTTCGGCCTCCCATAGACACCTAGTCATAATACCAATGGGATTCCGAAGGGTCTATCCAGAGCGAAGCTGTTTCCCGTACCATCGGTGAAACACGACCTCCTATCGCACTTGCACAAGTATCCAATACTTATATATATGAGAACTATGCCGTTGTGCCCTCACAACGCGCACAAGTGCAATACTAGCCTATTCCGCATTATCGATGTCCAGTCTCGATAATACTACGGCTAGAGATATTTAATGATTAATCCTTCGTGGACTGATACTGTCTCATATCATCTCAATCCAGGAACTAATCATAGGGACGTCTCTTCATTTATATATCTATGGTGATCTAATCACAAATGACGAGAATGCAATTTCCTTGTTACATAGTTAATTTGCTACAGCAACACAATGATCTGTGCAAATAGTGACGCTATGGGTCATTTTGTCCAACAAAGCCAACCATGTCTTGTAAATCGGTGAAACGTGGTACCGGGTACGCATGTGTTCGGATAGTCCGAAACCGTATTTACTACCACACATATCCAGAGATCTCCTGGATCGCTACCAAAGATTCACCGATGACTTTTGACTCGAACAAAATTAATCTGGATTATTATGAGAGAGAAAATTAATCTGGGATTAATTAACGGCAAAAATTAATCTGGGATTAATTACGGCAAGAATTAATCTGGGATTAATTACGGCAAAAATTAATCTTGATTAATTATGGTAAGAATTAATCTGAGATTAAATTCATACAAAAGATAGAACGCGATTAATTTGGAATTAATCTGTAAAATAAATATAATAGTTAAATTAGATTTTTCTATTTAATTTATTTATTTGGGCTAAAATAATATATCAGATATATTAATTGAAATTGGATTTCAATAAGGAATTAAAATTGGATTTTAATTCAAGCGAACGAATTATTTTGTAATTAATTCGTAAACGACTGTCGCAATAATTTTACTAGGTATTATTATTTAATTAAATTGGATTTAATTATTTAGAAACGGAAAATTCGTTTAATCAGATTAAACGAACCCGGGCCCAAAGTGTGTTGTGTAAGCCAACTAGATTTGGGATTAAATGGGTGGGATCCATGACTTACATCAATTGTCAACAATTGATGGAAGTAGTTGGAATAGTGATTAGATCTTTTATTAAACACACCTACCACACTTTAGAAGTCAACTTTTGGTAATTGTTTTTGGAAAACACAAAGGAATTGTTCATTATCCTCTCTCATTCTCTTTGTCGAAACATATGCCTTCTTGTTCTTGAATTTTTGTTTCAAAAATTCATCAAAGCTAGCATTTAAGGAGTCTTTTTTAGGTGATAGGGAAACTCACCCAAGAGTTTGGAACTCAAATACATGGCTTGGAGCTTCATCAATAAAGAAAGTTTGAATTTTCTCATCCGATCAATGTGAGTATTTCCGCTACTTTCACTTGATTTATTCACACACAAATCTTGTTTAGAGACCTTGGGCATGTGTAGGACATAACAACCTAGCCGAGCAAAACTATTTGGGGTTGTTACACTAGAGACCCTGGAGGGAGAAACCCATAAGAGATATATCAATTAACAATATCTTAAAAAATATTTTCCAACTATGTGGGAGTACATAAAAGCCACAATATGGAAGTGGAAGTGCATACTCCAAGTTTATTTGAATGTTGATATTGTAGCCATTCATATGGCATGATCTTATTTGTCTTATTATTAATTATCTGTAAAATTTGGCTATTGGGCCACTTGGCAAGAATAAAAAAATGAGCCAACATAAGGATTGTTAATTCTATGTAGTATAACTCACAAGTAAAAAAAAATTGAGAATTTTTTCAAACTTTGAATTCAATTCCTCTAAAGATCCCTAATTTCCTCTAACAATTTGCAGAAGGTTCTGAAAATAATCAGAGAAATGGCCAAATGACCATTTTTCCATAAAAGAAAAATAATACCGCCCATAATTTTATGTGTAACTTGTTATGGTTGGTGCTCTGAGCGCTAATTTTATTATGTATTTCCTTGTAAATACTAATGTAACATTTTATAATAAATAAAATAAATAGTTTCCTTTATATAACATCCTCTTATATATGGTAAAGACGTAACAGACCTTAGAATGATTAGTTATAATACTGATGCAAAAGCGTCGCAACTGACATTGAGTTGTATCATGACGTTGTCATTCTTAGACAGTTCCTGGACAAGGTTTACACTACTTGGTCATTAAAGTAAACCCGTTGAGACTGATATATGTCGTATATTGGAATCTTGGATTCTGATGGTTTCTCAATTAACCATTACTCTAGGAGACTCGTATAGACGTGTAGGTGTTTATAGCGGATAAACATTAACGACTCACCGAAGATTCTTAATGGATGGTACACCAACGTCAATAAGAATCTTTTCGGGTTGAATGAGCATAGTGATTCTTTGACTTGAGATACCACTGTGGATATATGAGTTATCCTCCACACTTAGATGATAGTCACGTCACCGATCTATTTAGATCAGACCTCCGCCTGTTCGTTGGGTGTGGACTGATACTCAGGATATCCTGTGTGTATCAAGAAATGATCCGTCAGTTCTGTGTGCAGAGAATAGGTATTCAATATGGAATTATCAATCTATTAAATCCATGGGCCCGTGGTACACTGCAGAAATTAGTTCTAAGTGTTATTAAGGGATTGCTAATAGAAACGTCGATGTGATTATATCTATAGAGATTTGACGTTTACACCTATATTTCTGGAATAATCCAGATTCCTGTGACGGAGGGATTGAACGTATACTATGACCTTGACCTGTATGGTTCAGAGAATTTATTCCGTGTCCGTCATAATTTATGGGTGAGTGAATTATGGACACGAAATTTGATTTTCGTGACGGATATGCCTGAACTTAGAGAGTCTCACTAATGAAATATATTTGTAGAGCACTAGGGCAACTTTTATGAAAAATACTGATTATTCATAAGACGTATAATGGTTAAACGAAAAATATATGCAAAGTGATCTAATGGTCATTTCCTAAGTAATGTGTATTTGTATTTAATATTTGATATTATTAAATACATATTAATTAATTGTCAAATTATGATATTTGACATATATCATTAATATATGTATTTGTGATATTTAATGTAAATATAATACATTTATTTAAGATATTAGTATTTAATTATTTAGTTGTTTAATTGTTAAATAATTAAATTAATTAAAAATAAATATATTTGTCATGATTTTAGTTAGGAAATGGCATGATTTGGTTGGTTCACTTGTAAAGTTAACTTTATGATAAAAGGTTATCAATTGGAACAAGTAACCTTTGGCAAATGGAAATCAAACAAAAATAAAATATTTATTATTTATTTTTTGCCATTTTCGGCCAAAGTGAGAATAACAAAAGTTTTTTGTTTTTCATTTTATTTTTCATAAGTTCAAGTTACTAAACATATTACAAAAAAAAAGGTTGAGAGAAAAGTGATGGGAAAAAGAGAAAAACTTGATCCAAGCTTGGATTTTGTAAGTTTTTCTTAATTTTTTTTTTAACTAGAAAATTATTTCTAAGTATCTAAGCTTCAATATGTGTTGCCTAGAATTTTCTCTACTCTTTATGTGTGTAATTATATGGTTGTGAACTTGTTTGAAAGATGAGCATGTATGTTAACAAAGTTGCATGAAATTAGTTCATTAACATTATTTAAGCCATTTGATGGTGATGTTGTTATTCTAGAGTTTCTTATGTTGGGTTTCTATTAAGTCCCAAGGATCAATTTGAAGCAATGAAACATATATGTGAATACTCGTAAAAGCATGGCGGAATCATACTTACAACGATCGGCTTTTGCGACGCGAGGAACAACAAAAAACTTCATGCTTTTCCCTCTTTGAGCTCTCGGCATTTGAGGAATTTTGTGCTCCAAATTTGGTCCAAGCTCCAAGCTTTCGAATGGTGATTCCAAGCTCACAAGTCGATTTCCCTATCACCTTGGCAAGACCCTTAAAGCGTGCTAGCACTCCGGAAATTTTGCCGCAAAACTTCCTTATGCTTCTTCTTCATTCTCGGCTTTGGCAGATTTTTAGAAGAAGAAAATGCCCCTTGGACGAGAGAGAGGGAAGAGGAAAGAGAGAAGAAAAATGTGTTAAGTGTTCTTTGGTTGTTGGAAATTTTTGTGTATCTAATACACATTGTTACACTTTCAAAAAGTCAAGGCAAAAACAATTAATGCCATCCAACTACCACATCAACTATTCACATCAAAAGTGACTAGACATCACATCACTCAAAGTCATGTGACTTCCATCACTTGATTGATTAGTGATTTGACGCTTGATGTGACTTGTGGGCCGCACTTTAATTTGCAATACGAGTGCGCCCGCAAACACTCCCGGGCTCGGGTTCGTTAATTCTGAATTAACGAATTTTTCGTTGCGACGTAATTAAATCAAATTTAATTAAATAATTATGCCTAGCAAAATTACTATTCACATCGCTAGCGAATTAATTCTAAATTAACTCGTTCGCCCGAATTAAAATCTAATTTTAATTCCGCGTCGAAATCCAATTTCGTATAATATATCGAATATATTATTTTATAGATTAATTCCAAATTAATCGTTCTCTCTCTCTTTTAAATAATATTTTATCCCAGATAAAATATATCTGTAATTAATCCCAGATTAATTTTCTCTCTTTTATAATTAATCCCAGATTAATGACGTGCGAGTCATACGTCATCGGTGAATCTTCGGGAAGCGACCCATGAGATCCCCGGATATGTTGGCAGTAAATACGGTCGTCAGACTATCCGAACACGTACGTACCTAGTACTACATTTTTACCGATTTACAAGACATGGTTGGATTCTAGCAAAGCATCATGCCTACCCAATTCTCCAGAAATATTCTTACTGGATATATGATCTATATCAGGTGTAGTATATGTAGTATACGTATTTCGATCCATTATCTGATGTCACATGCAAGGCCTGGGGCTGGAAATGTGTTTGCCCCGTACGAAGCACATATCGGATCTCTGGTAACTAGTCTCTATAATCGGATAAACATGACCTAGTCATAATATCCCGATAGCTGCAGCATATAAGAGAACCAGTTTTGTATCATACGTGATCATCATCTCCACTATGACTGGAGTGATACTTAAATCTCGACATCACACCCAATACACTACGATTCTCAATATACCTAGAAGAGGCGTAAACAGAACCTGTTAATGCCTTGGACGACCTAAACCAAAGCGTATTGATTTTCGCAAGTATTAACGGTGCAAGTCTCAGGTTAAGACCAAATACACCTACCCTGATTCGGACTTCCATAGACACATAGTCATACTACCAATGGAATTCCGAGGGGTCTATCCAGAGTGAAGCTGTTTCCGTACCATCGGTAAACACAACCTCTTATTACACTTGCATGAGTATCCTATACCCAAATATATGAGAACTATGATGTTATGCTCCCACAATGTGCACAAGTGTAATACTAGTCTATTCCGCATTATCGATGTCCAATCTCGATAATACTACGACTAGGGATATTTAATGATTAAACCTTCGTGGATTGATATTGTCTCATATTATCTCAATCCGGAACAAATCATATGGACCTCCTATCATTTATTGGTAATCTAATTATAAATGATAAGAGAGCAATTTCCTTTGTCACATAGTTAATTTGTACAACAACACTATGATCTGTACAAATAGTGATGCTATGGGTCATAACTGTCCAACATCTTAACCACTCATAGATGACCTAGAATTATTCTTGACTTGTTTCATGGTGGTGAGACTTGTTTGGTGTGGTAATGATTGGATTAAAGTATTGAATTTGTTTAATTTGGTTTAATTTGTCAATTTGTGAAAATTATAAAATTAGTGTTCATAACCCTTTCCCAATTTAGGGATTTTCATATATGTGATGTAATTTGATGTATATATGATGTATATTAATTATGGGATTTTTTGGATTTGTTCTTGACATGCTTTGAACTAAAAATGACCAAATTGTAAATCCTGGAAATTACAAGGGTTGTTCGGCAATTTCAGAAAATTAGGAATTTTTTGTTGAAAATTGTGTTTTCATGTATCAAACATGTATAAATTATTTTGGGATTGATTTGGAATTAATTAAATATGTATTTGATAATTTAAGGACCAAAATAATCAAATTGTAAAGTTTATGGGTAAATCGGTAATTAAAGGAATTTTGATTCATTGGGTTAAAATTTCAGATTTTAAGTATTGGGTAATTAAATAAATAAGTTTATTTAATTAATCCAAGAAAATTTTCTGAAATCGAAAAATTCTAATTTTCCACGTTCCGCTGCGCTAACCCTGTAATTCCCTATAAAACCCCAACAAACTAGTATCAGAGCGAGTCTAATTCTGGACACCCGATATGATTATGCTTTTAAAATTCAATGTTTAATTTAATCTTTACTTTTTACATGCATGTGTTTATTTAATTTGATTAAATAAAGTAAAAGCATATTTTGCGGAAAAATCCCTATTTCAAAATAAGGTTTTTTTATTTAATATATATTTGATGCATATTAATTGGTCCATCTTGTAAATACCGCTTATCGATAAATTTTCTACGATTATATCCGACAACGTGCTAAAGCTGTGAGGATATGGCTGGTAGAAATTTATATGTACCAGATATATTTGATATTTGGTAAATTCAAGCGAAAACGCAATCCTGAACGTGCCAAAGTTGTCAGGGTTACGCAAGTATCTTGAATTTATCATTGACAAATTTAACCTTGGTACGAATCCTTGTGAACGTGCCAAAGCTGTCACAACGAGAAACGACCAGGATCGAAAATCAAGGAGTCACTGTTGAGTGATCGACAATGAGTTATCTACCTAACGAATATACGTAGGCGAGAACGTGCCAAAGCTGTGAGCTGAAATATGTTCATGGGTTCAACCTTTCACTATTATGTTATGATTTGATTATCGCATGTTTTGTATTCTGTTTGGGGATTACAGTTTTGCATGAAATAGTGGGATGGGCATTTTTAGATTAAAAATTCATGATCTATTTATTGCTTTATGATATAATATGAAACAGTTTCTCTGCTAACTGTTGATTCGCTGTCTATTTGATAGATTTGCGATATCGGCACCTTCGACCAATCATTTTTCTCGTATGCTTGATACGAATAAGCTAAAAGGCGCTGAGAACTTTACGGATTGTCATATGGATTTGAGGATTGTCCTCAGATCCGAAAAGTTGGGATACATTTTGGAAGGTCCATTATCGCTTCTTATATCTCCGGATTCATCGCCTGAAGAGATGAAGACTTTCGTAAATGGAAAGATGATGATTTAAGAGTTAAATCATTCATTCTCAGTTCTCTTACTTCTGAAATGAAGAGGCAATACTTTGAGATGCATGATGCATATAGCATGATGACACAACTTCGTGAATCGTTCATGAACCAGGAACAGGTCATGGTTCATAGAGTTGCAATGGAATTGTTCCATTCTAAACTTGATGAGGGGTAGGCTGTGAGACTGCATGTGCTTCATTTGATCGAGCAATTAAGGTGCAATGACTTCCCTCTCAATGATACTCTAGGACGGAGTGTCATTCTCGGTTCGCTCCTGGCGTCATATCGCATGTTCGTCATGTACTTCAACATGAATGGGATTCACTGCTCTTACCATGAGTTGCATAGGATGCTTCTCACAGCGGAGGAAGATTTAAAGAATATAGTTATGACTCACCTTCTGAAACCTACTTCACTTTCCGCTTCTTCCCAATCCAAGTCGAATGGGAAGAAGACTAAAGGAAAGAAGAAGAAAGGTTTCAATGTTCCTCCACGGGCTAAGGTAGCGAAGCCAATGAGAGCTTCTGAAGATAAGTGCCATCACTGTTAGAAATTCAGTCACTGGAAAAGAAACTGTCCGGACTACCTCGCACAGATAAGGAGGGAAAGAGCATCGACATTAAGTACTTTTATTTTTCCTATTATTGATATCTCATTGGCTTGTGAAGCTATGACATCTAATTGGAGTTTAGATTCTGCTTGTCCTATTCACATTTGCAATACGTTGTAGGTGATGACGGAAAGTAGACGGCTGAAATCTGGAGAGATGTAGTTGCGATTCAGGAGAGTTGACTCTCTGGATATGGTTGCAGTGGGCATATACGATATTCCATTACCCAGTGGGAGACTTTTGTTGAATGAATGCTATTTTGTGCCAGGATGGTGTGGCGAATATTATGTCTCTTTTTGTATTAGATACTGAAGGATATAATGTAAATATTAAGAATCGTTCTTTGTATTTATATGATATAATAATATTCAGATCTTTTGTTGTCCAAATGAGCATGGTCATTACATATTGTGTACCTCACAATATATCTTTAATACTAGAATTAATAAACGTAAACAATCTGTTATAAATAATACTAAACTGTGTCACATGAGGTTGGGTCATATATGCGTGAAACACCTAACCCAGTTGGTTAAGAATGGTTTGATACATGATCTCACCATTGAACCTTATCCAACTTGCGAATCTTGCATTTGTGGTAAAATGACCAAAGCCATATTTTTGGGTGTTGGACACCGAGCCACTGACCTATTGGAACTAATACATTCTGATGTATGTGGTCTCATGAGTGAAACTGCTCACAGTGGTTTTTCTTACTTCATTACTTTTACCGATGATGTGTCACGGTACGGTTATGTTTATCTGATGAAACATAAATCGGAAACCTTTGAAAAGTTCAAAGAATTCCGAAATGAAGTAGAAAAACAGACAGATCAATATATTAAATGTCTTCGATCTGATCGATGTGGTGAATATATGAGTTGAGAGTTCACTAATTATTTAAAGGAGAATGAGATGCTCGCTCAATATACTCCTCATATTACTCCGCAGCACAATGGAGTGTCAGAGAGGAGAAATCAGACTTTATTGGATATGGTCCGATCGATGTTAAGTTATACAAATTTACCCTATTACTTATGGGGTTATGCTCTTTTAACTTCCGCTCATCTCCTGAATAAGATTCCTTCCAAAGATGTTCCTACGACTCCGTATGAGATATGGACCGGTAGGAATCCAAATCTTAGTTATGTTAAGATTTGGGGGTGTCATGCATACGTCATGATGAGTCAGCATAATAAGCTTTTGCCTCGAGGGCAGAAGTTTAGGTTTGTTCGATATCCTTCAAATACAAAATGATATTTGTTCTATGATATCGAGTATCGAAATGTGTTTGTAGCTCGCTTCGTAAAATTTCTAGAAATATAATTTATGTCTGAAGGTGGTGATCATAGATAGGTTGAACTTGATGAAGTAAAACCTGACACCAATGAACCAATGGAGGAACCTGAAGTTCAAGAAGATGAAGAACCTTTAATACACACACTCTGTAGGTCGCAAATGGTAGCTAGACCTCTTGAACGCTTGTATTTGATACAAGAAAAGAGTCATAATGTTCCCTTAGTTCAATAGACTGACCATTTTACCTATAGGGAATTGATGTTGGACATCAACTCCGTGAAGTGGCAAGACGCCAGGGAATCTGAGATGGACTCAATGTATGAGAATCAAGTTTGGAACTTGGTTCCTCTTCCCGAATGAATTATTCCTATCGGTTGTAAATGGATTTACAAGAGGAAGCGAGGGCCCGATGGAAAGGTTGAAACCTTTAAGGCTCGACTAGTAGCTAAAGGTTACTCGTAGCGACCTGGTGTTGCTATAATGAAACTTTTTCGCCAGTTGCGATGCTAGAATCTATAAGGATTTTATTGTCAATTTTCGCTTATCATGATTACGAGATTTGGCAAATAGATGTCAAAACGGCTTTTCTAAATGGATTTCTTGATGAAGAAATCTATATGGAACAGTATGAGGGTTTTGGATCCAGCGAGAACTTGGGCATGGTATACATGCCGAAGAAGTCCATTTATGGACATAAAAAGGCTTCACGAAGTTGGAATCTTCGATTCGACGAGATAATCAAATTGTCTGGTTTTCTCAAGAATTCGGAAGAATCCTGTGTGTATAAGAAGGCCAGTGGGAGTATGGCGGTATTTTTAATTCTCTATGTTGATGACATTCTTATCATTAGGAATGACATCGGGATGAAAGAATACGTCAAAGCTTACCTCTGTAAGAATTTCTCCATGAAGGACATGGGTGAAAATTCTTATGTCTTAGGCATAAAACTCTATAAAGAAAGAGAAAAGAAGCTTATTGGGTTATCACGATCAACGTACATAGATAAGATCTTAGAACGGTATAATTTTGGTAACTGTAAGACAGAAAACATACCGTTCAGACATGGCTTACATCTTTCGAAGAAGATGTGTCCGCAAACAGAATATGAGAAGATTAGAATGTCTGATCAGCCTTATGCTTCGTGTTGGGGCAGCATCATGTATGTTATATTATGTACTAGGCCTGATATCAGCTTTGTAGTTAGTATGACCAACAGATATCTGTCCAATCCAGGAAATGACCATTGGATAGCCATTAAATATATCCTTAAGTATCTTAAATATAATAATGATAAATTTATTATATATGAAGGAAACGAACTGCAAGTTAATGGGTACACAGATTCTGATTTCCAATCGGATCCTGATGATAGAAAGTCTACATCAGGATTCGTGTTCACCCTTTAACGGAGGTGCAGTTTGTTGGAAGAGTTCCAAACAGGGGTCAACAGCTGATGCCACCACAGAGGTGGAATCTATTGCAGCTTCTGAAGCTGCAAAGGAAACTGTATGGGTTAGGAACTTTATCACAAAATTGGGAGTAGTCCCAAGAATCGACAATCTGATTCCGTTAAACTGTGATAATACTGGAGCCATTGCGCAAGCAAAAGAACCAAGGGCGCATCAGAAGTCGAAGTATGTGGAACAAAAGTACCACATCATTCGAGAAATTGTGTCACGATGGGACAATGTCGTGTGAAAGGTACCTAGTGAAGATAATGTAGCAGACCCGCTTACCACGGCCATACCATCGAATTTATTTGATAAACATGTAGAGTCGATGGGTATTAGATACAATCGATATTCGTACTAAAGCAAGTAGTAGATTTTGTTAGGGTTTGTGCTCTGAGCGCCAATTTTATTATGTATTTCCCTATAAATACTAATGTAACATTTTATTACGAATAAAATATACAGTTTCTTTTATATAACATCCTCTTATATATGGTAAAGACGTAACAGACATTAGAATGATTAATTATGATACTGTTGCAAAAGCGTTGTAACTGACATTGAATTGTATCATGACGTTGTCATTCTTAGACAGTTCCTGGTCAAGCTTTACACTACTTGGTCAGTAAAATAAACTCGTTGAGACTGGTACATGTCGTATATTGGAATCTTGGATTCCGATGGTTTCTCAATGAACCATGAGTCTTGGAGACTAGTATAGACGTGTAGGTGTTTATAGCGGATAAACATTGAATGACTCACCGAATATTCTTAATGGATAATTCATCAACGTCAATGAGAATCTTCTCGGGTTGAGTGAGCATAGTGATTCTTTGACTTGAGATAACACTGTGGATATATGAGTTATCCTCCCCACTTAGATGGTTGGATCATACCTCCGCTAGTTCGTTGGGTGTGGACTGATGCTGAGGATATCCTATGTATATCAAGAAATGATCCATCAGTTCTGTGTACAGAGCATAGGTATTCAATATGGAATTAGTAATCTGTTAAATCCATGGGCCCGTGGTTCACTGTAGAAATTAGTTTTAAGTGTTATTAAGGGATTGCTAATAGAAACATCGACGTGATTATATCTATAGAGATTTAATGTTTACATCTATATCTCTGGAATAATCCGGATACCTATGACGGATGGATTATACATATGATATGACCTCAACCTGTATAGTTTAAAGAGTTTATCTGTGTTCGTCATAATTTACAGGTAGGTGAATTATGGACACGAAATTTGATTTCATGATGGATATGCCTGAACTTAGAGAGTCTCACTAATGAATTATACTCGTAGAGCATTAGGTCAACTTTTATGAATAATATTGATTATTTATAAGTCGTATAACGGTTAAACGAAAAATACATGCAAATTGACCTAATGGTCATTTCCTAATTAATGTGTATTTGTATTTAATGTTTGATATTATTAAATACACATTAATTAATTGTCAAATTATGATATTTGACATATATCATTAATATATGTATTTTAGATATTTAATGTAAAAATAATGTATTTATTTAAGATATTTGTATTCAATTATTCAATTATTTAATTGTTAAATAATTAAATTAATTAAAAAATAAATATCTTTGTCATGATTTTAGTTAGGAAATGGCATGATTTGGTTGGTCACTTGTAAAGTTAACTTTATGATAAAAGGTTTTCAATTGGAACAAGTAACCATTGGCAAATGGAAATCAAACAAAGATAAAATATTTATTATTTATTTTTTGCCATTTTCGGCCAAAGTGAGAATAACAAAAGTGTTTTGTTTTTCATTTTATTTTTCATAAGTTCAAGTTACTAAACATATTACAAAAAAAAAGGTTGAGAGAAAAGTGAAGGGAAAAAGAGAAAAACTTGACCCAAGCTTGGAATTTGTAAGTTTTTTTTAACTTTCTTTAACTAGAAAATTATTTCTAAGTATCTAAGCTTCAATATGTGTTGCTTAGAATTTGCTCTACTCTTTTATGTCTGTAATTATATGGTTGTGAACTTGTTTGAAAGATGAGCATGTATGTTAATAAAGTTTGCATGAAATTAGTTCATTAGCATTCTTTAAGCCATTTGATGGTGATATTGCTATTCTAGAGTTGCTTAGCCACTCACAGATGACCTAGAATTTTTCTTGAGTTGTTTCATGGTGGTGAGACTTGTTTTGTGGGGTAAGGATTGGATTAAAGTATTGAATTTATTTAATTTGGTTTAATTTATCGATTTGTGGAAATTGTAAAATTAGGTTTCATAACCCTTTCCAAATTTGGGGCTTTTCTTATATGTGATGTAATTTGATGTATATATATGATGTATATTAATTTTGGGATTGTTTGGATTTGATCTTCACATGTTTTGAACTAAAAATGACCAAATTATAAATCCTAGAAATTACAGGGGTGTTCGGCAATTTCAAGAAATTGGGAATTTTTGTTGCAAATTGTATTTTCATATATTAGACATGTATAAATTATTTTGGGATTAATTTGGAATGAATTAATGTGTATTTGGCAATTTAAGGACCAAAATGATCAAATTGTAAAGTTTATGGGTAAATCGGCCATTAAAGGAAATTTGATTTCTTGGGTTAAAATTTCAGATTTTAAGTATTGGGTAATTAAATAAATAAATTTATTAATTAATCTAAGAAAAGTTTTTGAAATCGAAAAATTCTGATTTTACGTGTTCCGCTGCGCTAACCTTGTAATTCCCTATAAAGCCCCAACATAACTCACAAGTAAAAAAGAGAAAATTGAGAATTTCCTCCAACTTTGAAGTCATTTCCTCCAAAGATTCCATAATTTCCTCTAACATTTTACAGTAGTTTCTTAAAGGAACATAATTAGAGAAATGGCCAAATGACCATTTTTCCATCAAAGAAAAATAATACCACTGATAATATCATATTTGTTTTCCATCAAACACCCATAATTTCAATTCCTCATCGTTCCGAACCAAAATTCCTCACCACCATATTCAAGCCTAAAAGTGGCAAGCAAAGAAGCTAATGGCTGAATTGCCACTACTGAAATTATTCTCCCCACTAAATACCTACAGTTTCAATTGCGCCACATCCTAGAACAAAATTCTTAAATACATAGATACCAAAAACTTGCACAATGCCAAATTCATTCCCAACAAGTATACCATAAACCATCGAGCTTGATGAAGCCATTATAAACTGAGAATGAGTGGACCCCACGGTAAGTCTCTGCGAGTCTCATGGCGCTGGCTTCTACGAGGGGACTTCCTGAGCTGGAGTGCTCGTAGAGGAGTCAACTAGCATTAGAACGCGCACAGAGTGACCGAATAAAGAGTTTTTATCGCTTTATGTGATGGTGGCTACAATGGAAAAAAACTTGCTAAAGGGGATTGCGTTGCCAGTGTTGTTGGGATATATGCCCTAAAGTTTCACATAATATGTAAACATAATTATTTGTTATAAAATAAAAGATGCATTGTTCATTTATCAATTATTTTGATTTAAATTGCATATTGTAATTTATCTAGTTTACCATTGATTACTTATGTGCCTTCAGGTTTAGTGTATGAGTGTTATACACAAGAAGATTTAAGCCTGAAATTAGTATTCTAAAATTTTCCATAGAGAGCAAACAAAACTGGTATTTTGTTTGTGGTTTATCTATAGCTGTGGTCCATTATAAATATATGGCGATCTTGATCCAGGATCGTCCATGTGGTGACATGAGAATGGATGCACTTTATATGATGTGATCATATAGGACTGGACTAAGATAAAAATGAATTTCCTACAATATCCGTTAAATAAAGAAATTTATTTCAATCCACTTGATGGTCATATATGAATTGATCTGAATCCTGAGTGTACTATGAACTCCTACATGACAGACCATGTCTTTTAATTTACAAAAGTGAGGTTCGTGTAAAATCATGATCAATAGCTATGTATTTGGGGGACATAGTTTGGTGTGTAGCTGGGGACGTTTTACATAGATATGAAATTCACTTATTCTTGTGAGAAGTAAGGGAGTATCTTTCTTAATGGTTGATTCGGTACTTGAACGATTAGAGCGCTCCAGTTTTCTATTACGAATAGAAAGATTAACATTCATAATAGTTATGAATAAATTGTTCAGTAGAGAATCAATGATACTTAAGTTAAAAATAATTAGAGGGGTATAATGGATATTTTGACCTGGTCCTAATTATGAGATACTCGTGAAGGGTCAATCTGTATGTAATGACTATATCGATGGTGTTAGGGTTGGTGTTCGAAGCGCCAATCCGGATCGTATTTATGTCTGATTCATGAAAACGAGCAATATTTTTTTTCCATAATATTACTTATTTATGGTAGCACATCTTATTTTTATTATATATATTCGATCTAATTCATTAGATTGAAACTAAATCATGTTTAGTGATATATAAATATTAAACAAAGACCCGATAATATATAATATAGTGCACAATTACAAAGTAGCTTGTAATTGACATTGGGAAGTGTCACTACTAGAAATATATTATCAAATTAAGTTCATGGTCAAGATTTACTGACACGGGTCGGTTAGTAAAATGTGCTGACACCATTATATGTCGTATATCAGACATGGTCTGATGATTTACCCCAATGAACCATCAGTCTTGGGAGACTCGTATAGACGTGTAGGTGTTTATTTGATAAACATTGAACGACTCACCAAAGATTACCTAATAGATGGTACACCAACGTCAATAGGAATCTTCTTGGGTTGAGTATCATAGTGATTCTTTGACTTGAGATACCACTGTAGATGTATGAGTTAACCTCCACACTTAAATGGCAGTCACGTCACTGATCTATTAAGATCAAACCTCTGCATGTTCATTGGGTGTGGACTCATTCTCATGATATCATGTGTGTATCAATATAGGATCCATCAATCCTATGTATATGGCATAGGTATTCATTATATGATTAGCAATCTGTTAAATCAAAGGTCGTGGTATACTTCGGCAGTAAGTTTCGAGTTTTATTTAGAAGATTGCTAATAGATACGTCGACATGATTATACCTATATAGATTTGACGTTTATATCTATATCTCTGGGATAATTTGGATACCTGTGAAGGAGGGATTATACATATGCAATGACCTCGACATGTATGATTCAGCGAGTTTATCTGTGGTCGTCATAATTTACGGGTGTTTAAATTATGGACACGAAATTTGATTTCATAACGGATATGCCTGAATCTAGAGCGTCTCACTAATGAAATATACTCGTAGAGCACTAGGGCAACTTTTATGAATAATGGAGATTATTTATAAATCGTTTAACCGTTAAACGAAAAATACATGCATAGGGACCTAATGGTTATTTCCTAATTAATGTGTATTTGTATTTAATATTTGATATTATTAAATACACATTAATTAATTGTCAAATTGAGATACTTGACATATATCATTAATATATGTATCTGAGATATTAATGTAAATATAATACATATATTTAAGATATTTATATTTAATTATTTAATTGTTTAATTGTGAAATAATTAAATTAATTGCAAATAAATATCTTTGTCATGATTAAAATTATGAAATGGCATGATTTGGTTGGTTCACTTGTTGATTCACTTTTTGATAAAAGGTATCAAATAGAGAAAGTAAACTTTAACAAATCAAATTGGAACAAAAATTAAATATTTGATATTTATTTATTCACATTTTCGTCCATAACAAAAATGGAATATAAATCATTTTTTGTTTCATTTTTGTATGACAACACAAGTTACCAAATATTTACTAAGGAAAGTTTGAGGGAAAGTTGAAGAACAAAAGGGAAAAGCTTGGGAAAAATTGATTTTGTAAGTTTTTTCTTATTTTCTTCAAGTTGAAAATTGTTTCCATGTTTCTAAGCTTCAATATGTGTTGCTTAGAATTTTCTCTACTCTTCACTTATGTAAATTAATTGATTGGAAACTTGTTGGATTGATGTTGCATGTGTGTATAAACTAAGTATGCTTATAAATGGTTATTAAGCATTCTTTTGATTAATTAGTAATCAAGTTGACATTCTAGAGTTTTAAGGCCACTCATTTATGGCCTAATAGTGTTCTTGAGTTATTTCAAAGTGGTGAGACTTGTTTGGTGTGTTAAAGAATTGATTAAAGTGTTGAATTTATTCAATTTAGTGTAATTGATCAATTGGAATAATTTGAGAAATTAGGGTTCTTAACCTATTCCAATTTTGGGGCTTTTCATATCTATGATATATTATGGTGTGTATGTGATACATATTAAATTTGAGATTGATTGGAATTCATCTTAACTTGTTTTAAACAAGATTGGACTAAATTGCAAAATTTGGAAACTTTTTGGGCTTCTTGGTAATTTTGGAATTTAGTGGGGATTTTATTGCAATTTATATTTTGATGTGTTGGACATGTTGAAAATCATTTTAGAAATGATTTGTAATCATCCAAAATTGTATTTGACAATTTGAGGACTAAAATGAACAAAATGTAAAGTTTAAGGGTCAAACGGTAATTTTCAAGAAATATGATTTCTTGGGTAAAATTTCAGTTTTTCAAATATCGAGTAATTGAAATAAATAAGTTTCTTTTAATTTCCAAAGAAAAATAATTATCAGAAATTATTTCGGAGTGAAAATACGTAAAAACGGTGAAAAACAGCGTTACCGGGTAACGGCTGCCCAAACAGTGAACTGGTCACTGTTCGGGCAATTCACGAACTGTCCAAATGTTTTTTGGGCTGACCTGGGCAGTCCCCATATGCATTGGTCGGTCGGTTCGGTCGGAAACGCATTTTATGCTATTTTGCGGAAAAACATTTTCGTAAAAGTTTCGCGGAGTTTCTATATTATTTATGTCATTATATGATATCGAATAAATATTTTTAGGTGAAATATGAATAAATTATTAATATTGGATATTGAATAATTTATTCATAAGTTTAAAATTTTAAACTACGATTTCGTCTGAACCGCGCTTCTTCCGCTGCGCCGCCCTAATAAAAACCCAATAAAATTGTATCAGAGCGAGTCTGATTTTGTACCCTTGATATGATTAGCCCTTAAATTTGATTTTTAATCTAATCTTACTTTTTACATGCATTTATTTATTTAATTTGATTAAATAAAGTGAAAACATCTTTTAGGAAAATCCCCGTTAAATAAGGTTTTATAAAGTGACTAGTATTAGGAATACTTGTTTCTTCGTCCGCCTTGTCAATACGAATGTAAATGTTTTCATGATGCTATAGCTGTAACGTAACGTGCTAAAGCTATGCAGTTATGGTTGAAGGTAGTTCATTTGCACCGGTAGAACTTATATGATAAGAGACAAATTCAAGTGAAAGTCGAAATCTTGAACGTACCAAAGCTGTCATGATTACATCGGTAGCTTGAGTTTGTCATTGACAAGTGAAGCCTTGATACGCCTCATGTGAACGTGCCAAAGCTGTCACAACGAGAAACAGTCAGGATAAAATCAGGAGTCACAACGAGTGTGATTGACAATTAGTTGTCTACCAGTGAATATACGTAGGCGAGAACGTGCCAAAGCTGTAAGTCGAAGTATATTTATGGGGTCCACTTCCCATTATGGAATTCGATTTAATTATTGAATTCTCATTTTCGTTGGGGATTATGGTATTACGTAAAGTAGTGGGAGGCACTGCTAGGTTAAAAATTCATAAATAATGCAGTGTGTAATATTATGAAAATTATCACTTATGCATTTTCCTTATTCTATTATTTAGATAGAATTAAACTTTTATCCACTGCATGCATATTTTATATATATTTTCGGACTTCAATTATGGTTCCAAATTTCTTAGAATATGTTCTAGATTAGAATAGACTATGATATAATCATTCTAGATAGATTAGTTTCTTATGCAGTAAAAATTGACATGAATTGGTTCATGTCTCGAGATTCTTCACTGGCATTAAGAAAACCCCATTAGGCATTTTTTTATCTGATAATGACGTTTCTTGGCTTTAGTGACATTCAGAGGTCACGTGTCAGATGCTATTTACTTTTCAATTATTTACAAATGTTGTAAATAGTTGAAGGTAAATAATAAGGCTAAAGAAAGAAGATGCGTATAGTTGTGTATAGAAAATATTGATTTTCGCAATACGATAACTATAGGTATTGGATATGAGATCTCCGTCTAGTTATTTAAAATATTGTTGAATGATTGTTTCGATATTTGATATCAAACTTGCGACTATTGGATAGTTACTTGTTCTCTGTAAACAGTTGTTACGTATTTTAAAATGACTAGTAGTGTCATTGACGAATATATAAACATTAAGAAAAATATTCGATTAAGTAAATAACTTAGAACATTATTTTATGAGATTTTATCACTAAAGCATTAGATGCTTATTCCATATGGTAAAGGATGGTCTGATACCAGATCACACCACATATCCTTATCCATTTAATGAATATTGTATTCGGGAAGGTGATTAAATCTCATTTAACCAATGATTGTCATTGGACCGGAAAATTTATTAAACTGATAAATTGGATGTATGTACTTTAATGAATTATAAATTGCTTAAGGTAGTTTTCTCTACTTCGTAACTTGGTCTATGAATCGTCGTGAATTAGTTACCTGTTTCTAATGAAACGCTGATAGAATATTTTGACAGGTTCAAAGATATTCGATCAGAAGTTTTGAAAATTGTATCGTGAGTCTTTGAATTGTTCAAAGATGTTTGATGTGATCAAACATATGAATTTATGGCAATTAGTTCTAAGGTTATTGATTGAATATGATTCTTACTCGATATTATTACTCTACGATTCCATCGCTAATGGAATTGGTAAGTAGGAATAATTGAATCTTAAATATGATTTGATTCGTTTGATATTGAGTGTTACCGAATTAGTTTCAATACTCTTGGGGATATGCTCCAGTAACACTAATTCATCCTTTTAATTTAGGTTCCATTAGTTTCTATAGTTAATATATGATATGTATAGGTAGAACAATTCGAATCTTAAAAGGTTTGAGATTTGAATCTTTCTTTTGTATAATGGTTATATAATCGAAGGTACTTGCGCCTCGGAGGTACAAGTATAAGTTTATCATTTATTCTATTTATTAGAATATTGTATTCTATTTGATAGAATATCTTTTCTACAATCATGAGTAATAAAATTATTTTATTACTTACTGTGTAACATCAGATGTTGACCATTGTAGAAAAGACTTGACTTATTAAAGTCAAATGTTAGAGTGATAAACTATAAATGGAACTACATAATTAATAAGATGAAAATACCATTTAATCACTTCCATATAAGTACAGTAGGATGTCAAAATCATTTGTAAAGTATTTGATACTTAATGGTTCTGTTATTTTCTTATCAAAGAAAGTTATCCTATAACTTATAGTGGGAACGATATTTAATTCGATTAGCATTAAACCATAGATCTAAGATTGTTCATAACTTACTACGATCAAGTTTGGAACTTGATTGAGCTTTCATTATGAATCGTTCATAAAATGTGGAAATGGTTTACGCAGCAAAAACACAGTGAGATTATTAAAGGTTTAACCTTTATAGTATGACAGTGAGAAAAGTTATACTCACCAATCTATTATAGATTCTGAGGAAACTTGTCTCTAGTCACTGATTGAACAATTTAAGATCTTTTGGTTAATGTTGATATTAAATTGTGTATTTTAGCTAGAGAATACAAAGTGGTATTTTTTGAATGACTTCTTCGGATAAGAGATCAATTGTGATTTCTTTGATTGAAGAGTATATTCTGGAAATGCCTTAGAGTTTGTGTTCTGTTGAGATTTCAGTTTGGCATACTAGTTTATAGAGCCTATTGTAGACTCGGATGAGCTTTCTAGAAATTTGGGTTTTCTAATTTTGTTGCCAGTCAGATTGTCTGATTTTATCAAAGCATAGAGAATACATGTGTGATAGAAAGGATAGTGGGAGCGTATAAATTTTTTTCTAGTATTTTACATCATAATGACATTATGATTATTAATGTATGTAATATCCCGCCCGAAGCCAAGATGCTACCAGAAGGAGACAGGAAAACCCATCTCCATAAGCCTCTATTTCTACTAAAATTTCGGCATGACCTTTGCTAAAAATCATGAAACCTGGATCCAAGTCCAGCACCTCAACGTGTCCTGGTAAAAAGAATTCAAAAGAAATCTTCTCACTCATGCAAATAGGCCTCCGGCCCGACAAATCTCAACTCATATGTAAATAGACCTCCAGACTGACATAAAAAAATAACTACGTGCTCAGCACGATTAAAACTAAAAATGTGATACAAAAAAATAAAACTAAGGCTTTGAGAGCCCAAACACACATCCTAGAACCATTCAACGACTCAAGACCGACTTAGCTGCATCAGAGTAATCTGTTGTCTGTAAGATGCCTCTAGAATCTTCTAACACTGTAAGTCCAATGTGAACCTGTAAAACTAGCAATATAGTCGGGGTGTGAGCTGTAATGCCTAATAAGTAACTCACATTTTATGTAAATTTATCAAGTAACAATATGAACTTAAATAGAATTCAGATATGTGTAAGTACACAAACTTATAAATTACATCCTTACCCGATGGCCGTTTACTTATGTTATACCTGGATAATTTACTCATCGTACTGAATGCAACACTATAGTAAACTTATCTGCTCGATTCCACATTATATTTCATATATATGGAATTCTGATATCTCTCATACACCAATCTAGAAGCATTCATCCACGTATGTACATAACTATGAGTTGTAAAACTTTTACTGAAACTATGAGCTGAAACCTCATACCTCCATATAATATAAGATACTGACTCTTGATTCCATCCATTGGAATCCTCACAACTACATTCTAAGTGTGGTAAACACCCAACACTCAACCTTTACATTAATATCACATATCGACAATGCATTTCAATATACAATTTATATAAAGTACATACTCATAGCATACTACGATACTACTCATTAAATAGAACTGGCTATCACTGAACTTCCATATCAAAGAAAATATCTTAAGAAAGCCAATCATTCTGAAAATTCTTTTCTTCTGTGAAAATAAGTCTATCCATTTGAAACTTTTTCTGAAAATCTTTTATGTATGTAAAACTCTGAGATTCTCTTAAAACTATTTCTCTTGAAAACTCGTTTATGAACCATCATTTTCTGTAAATCTGTCTCTGAAAATCCACTTCTGAAAATCTGGTTCTGAAAAATCTGTATATGTACGATCTGTTCTGAAAACTATCTCTGAAACTGATTTCTGAAAACTGTTTTTGAAAAACTGGTCTCTGTCTCTGAAAACCTGACATATGGGGGCGCTACGTATCACCGTCCCCCAATACGCCTAACTAGAGCAGGAATGCAAAACCATGACTTTGGGGCGTTACATATCGCCGTCCCCCAAAGCATGCCACTCTTGTCCCTGAAACTAGTGGTCTTGGGGCGTTACGTATCACCGTCCCCCAATCCATTGAACTATTATTGGGGGTGCGAATCTATGCTACCCTTCAAGCTCTAAATCTAGGATCTATAGGCATCTATCATCTCTAGTCCTGAACTAAGATCTGGGGGCGTTATGCATCGCCGTCCCCCCAGTCCTCTACATGTGAACATGTAGACCGTCAATTCCATGTCTGTATAAGTTACATACTAAGGTGGGTCTTTCCTCATGCCTCAAAAAATCACAAAACTTATGCTTTTTTAAATCAAGTCTTTCTAGAGCATACTTTTTCTTTAAAACAAAAAAAATAAATATGTCTAACATCCTATGTGTGAAAACATAAGTCTTTACATAAAACAATATGAAAGAAAAGAAAAAATCAACTAGAAAGAAAATGTCCACTCACTATAACTAGGATCCAGGGGTGTTACGCATCGCCGTCCCCTGGTCCTGGGTCTGTATATGTCAATGTGCATTATATCTCCCTCTGGGTATGCAAAATGCATATGCATCATCATATCAACCATATGATCACGTAAGTCATGCAATGAAATACAATGCAAAGCAATGACATAATCCATATACACAACATCAAAGTCAACCGCACTCTATTACGAGCTGGTGACATCTCACTCATCCAATACATACAAAATGGACTCGTACCCCATTTCAACAAACGTATCTATATGAAAAATGCACGCAAGTGTCATTAAAGATATCAATACATTTCATACATTAGTTCCACACTCAGACTAGGACTAAACTGAAGTCTAGAAAACTTCGTTAAAACTCTTTACAAAACTTTTACATCTAGCGTACTGAAAACGCGTTCTACTAGGAGATATGTTTAACTTATGAAAATGTAACGACAGCTTGTGCTAAACTTTTCATGCTGATACTAGCTTGATATCAAGAACCCGGCACTATGCATACTTTCAGACAATCTATTTCTATACGTGCTCTTTACGAATCTCACTGTCTGTACCTCTCGAAACTCTCATTTCATGCTTTCTAAAACTCTATAACTACTATTACTTATTTTTATGAGTCTTCAATCTATACACATATTTAAATATATAATCAACCATCGTACCTTATCTACTACGACAAGTTCATAGTGAGATACTTACCTGGTGTCTATGTTATCCCTTCTCTTTCCCCATCTGTAACATAAAATACGGACTGTAAGGGTCGTTAAACATGGAAAACTTATTGATAACATAAACTCCCAAACTATTCGGGAAAATCCAAATTAAATTCGTTCTCAGTGATTTCGATTTCATTTTCATAATACATTCAATACTCATATAACATCATTATAAATTGTTCAATTTCAATCATATAGCTCAAATATGCAAATTACGTATTTCCAAAAAATCTTCCGAAAAGTTTCCGAAAATATTACGAAAGGATTCTAACCCTCCAAACCTCTCTGAAATTACTCAAATACTATTGTTTCATCATAATTAAGTCATATCCTTAATTATGTTCATCAAAGCACAGATACATGCGAAATCCGACTTTACCGAAAACTCACTTTACTTATCAGATCGATCATTTTGCTCTGATTTCTCTTGGATTCTACCCTATACACATATTCAACATACTAATGCGTAGACAACTCAGTTTATATCATTACGCTATTCTACGAAGGAACTGGAAACATCCGAATATTTAACGGAAAACTTGAAATGAGTGACATTTTACCGAGAGCTCTTACCAAGATTTCGATGCCATATACGGACTCTAAACAATCCCACGTATGCGCTAGAATCAACAGAATTATGATCGGAGCTACTTTTCTTTCGATGTTACTGTTCACAGTCACTTCTTCTCCTCATTTTGCGTCCAACCAAGCACGAATCGGAAAAATCATCACCGCCATCTTGTAGTACTCTCTGAGGGCTTCGTTTTGGCGGGTGGCTCGGGCCGTGAAATGAAGCGACGAGCTGGGATCGGAAAACCCAAGCTCGCAACTTTCTCCCCATTTTTCTCGCTGTTCCGGCCGCCCAATAGGGAATCGCTGGCCACCACGTGGCCGGCATGGTCGAGACGAAGCCGGCGGTGCCAGCGCACCGTTGGAGTTGGCAGGCTGGCCGTGCGTCGGCCACACCTTCTTTTCTCTCTCTTCTCTCTATCTCTCTCGTATCTCCTCTGTTTTTTTTTGTAATAACAAACAATAACTTATAGTGTCATTTCTCCAGAAATTACTAAATTGCCCCCACTTAGAAGGGTATTTTCAAAAATCAGCTATTTTAAAGCCCTTCTGATGTGATTTTCGAAAAGTGTTCAACACGAAGTTGTTCATCTCGGAAAAATGAGTCTGATGGTTTAAGAATCAACTCAATCAGAGTTCATTTTTTATCTTTATAGCCAAAATAAGAAACTTTCTCTTTATAAAATAATATACATAAATCGCGTAAGCGGTTCTTTCATATTACGCGATTTCCAATACATTAAATATCCATTTTAAAATATTATGAGTTATATTTCAACACTTAAACTCTTTTTCTCCGATATAGTCTCATTTGAGACCCGATCTGCAATACAAAATCCTTCCGGAAGAGTTTCCGAATTCCTGGATGTTACAATGTAATAATGAGATGTTTATGAGGTAAAAAGGTTTACCTCAGTCTTATTTTCTCCATGAAAACAGTGGGAATGGTCTCTATTATATTTGATATCAAGTTTTATATAAGATATAAAACTAAGAGACTTGTGAGATACTTCTATTAATCGTACATTAGATATGATCTAATAAAGGACACAACAAGACAATCTGTATGACAGTTAGTATAACTGTTTGACAGTTAGTGTGTGTCTTATGTATAGTATTCATCTTTCGTAAAAGATGATTCCTTTTTTGAAAGCGATATTGATTAGAATGTCTAATCAATCTTATGCATCATAGGATGATGGCATAATGAATATTATATTGAGTGCGATAAGAGATATCAATTTAATCGTAATTATTACGAGTTATTTTGATACTCTCTAGACCATAAGATGTGTCTTGAAACATGTTCTTTATTATCTTTGATATATTAAGAACGAGTTTCTTAATAATTGAGAATAAAGTTCACAACCATTAAGGTCGGATTAGTTTCGAGTCTAATTATGATGTTAGACTGTCTACGTCATAAAGAGTCAGAAAAGATGCAGTGAGAGTGTCATGGATGATTCTACTGTAGAAGTGGAATTAGTTGCAACTTCTGAAGTATTGATTTATGAAGTTGCATAGTGATCTTGTAGATTAGAAGTTTGTTATTAATGTTGTGTTTGCAGTCGTCTACATAGTATTTTGGATTTGATCCATAAATACTTAGACAAATTAGTAGCTGAAGCACAATGTTGATGTGGAATCTGAGTCATATTGATGTAGAACTTAGTTTCTACAAAAATATGAATGATGCTGGCTAAGGGAAACAATTGGGTTTGTTTGACAAACTCAATATGTCATAGCGGGCTTACTTGTTGTTGCCTACGTTTTGAGCGCTGGGTGAGTTATTGAGGGCCATTCGTATGTGATACACATTAAGATGTTTATATGATATCATGGATTGGCACTAGAGCAAGTGTGAGAAATTATTAGGGTTGGTGCTCGGAGCGCCAATCCGGATCGTATTTATGTCTGATTCATGAATACGAGCAATATAGTTTTCCATAATATTACTTATTTATGGTAGCACCTATTGTTTTTATTATATATATTCGATCTAATTCATTATATTGAAACTAAATCATGTTTAGTTATATATAAATATTAGACAAAGACCCGATAATATATAATATAGTGCATAATTACAACGTAGCTTGTAATTGACATTGGGAAGTGTCACTACTATAAATATATTATCAAATTAAGTTCATGATCAAGATTTACTGACGCGGGTCGGTTAGTAAAATCCACTGAGATAGTACATGTCGTACATCAGACTTGGTCTGATGGTTTATCCTAATGAACCATGAGTCTCGGGAGACTCGTATAGACGTGTATGTTTTTATTTGATAAACATTGAACGACTCACCGAAGATTACCTAATAGATGGTACACCAACGTCGATAGGAATCTTCTTGGGTTGAGTATCATAGTGATTCTTTGACTTGAGATACCACTGTGGATATATGAGTTATCCTCCACACTTAGATGGCAGTCACGTCACCGATCTATTTAGAACATACCTCCGTCTATTCGTTGGGTGTATACTCATGCTCATGATATCCTGTGTGTATCATGATAGGATATGTTAGTCCTATGTATAGGGCATAGGTATTCATTATAAGATTAGCAATCTGATAAATCCATGGTCGTGGTATACTTCGGAAGTAAATTTCGAGTTTTATTTAGAAGATTACTAATAGATACGCGACAGGATTATACCTATAGAGATTTGACGTTTATATCTATATCTCTGGGATAATTCAGATACCTGTGACAGATGAATTATATATATGCAATGACCTCGACATGTTGGGGTTGGTGCTCAGAGCGCCAATCCGGACCGTATTTATGTCGGATTCATGAATACGAACATCCCCTTATTCCATAATATTACTTGTTTATGGTTGCACCTCTTGTTCTTATATACGTATTCGATCTGATTACGATTAGATTGAAACTAAATGTGGTTTAGTGATATGTATATATTAGACAAAGGCCCGATAATATATAATGCAGTACACAGTTACAAAGTTAGTTTGTAATTGACATTGGGAAGTGTCACTGCTATATGAATATTATCAAACATAGTTCCTGGTCAAGATTTGCTAACACGGGTCGGTTAGTCAAATCCGTTGAGACCAGTACATGTCGTATATCGAGACTTGGTCCGATGGTTTATCCCAATGAACCATGAGTCTATGGAGACTCGTATAGATGTAGGTGTTATAGTGGATAAACACTGAACGGCTCACCGAAGATTCTTAATGGATGGTATACCAACGTCAATAAGAATCTTCTCGAGTTGAGTAGCATAGTTGTCCTTCGACTTGAGACACCACTGTGGATGTATGAGACATCCTCCACACTTAGATGGCAGCATATCACCGATCTATTTAGATCAGACCTCCACTTGTTCGTTGGGTGTGGATCGATCCTCAGGATATCCTGTGTGTGTCAAGATAGGATCCGTCAGTTCTGTGTACTGAGCATAGGTAGTCCAAATATATTTAGCAGTCTGTTAAATCTGTGGCCACAGTATACATCGGAAGTAAGTTTCGAGTGTTATTTAGAGATTGCTAATAGATACGTCGACGAGATAATACCTATAGAGATTTGACGTTCACATCTATATCTCTGGGATTATCTGGATACCTGTGACGGAGGGATTATACGTATGCAATGACCTCGACCTGTATGATTCAGCTAGTTTATCCGTGATCGTCATAATCTACGGGTGGATAGATTATGGACATGAAATTGGATTTCGTGACGGATATACCTGAATCTAGAGAGTCTCAATAATGAAATATACTCGTAGAGCACTAGGGCAACTTTTATGAATAATGATGATTATTTATAAATCGTTTAAATGTTAAACGAAAAATACATGCGAACGGGCCGAACCGTCATTTCCTAATTAAGTGTATTTGTATTTAATATATGATATTATTAAATACACATTAATAAATTGTCAAATAAAGGTATTTGACATATATCATTAATATATGTATTTGAGATATTTAAAGTAAATACAATACATATATTTGAGATATTTATATTAATTAATTATTTAATTATTTAATTGTTAAATGATTAATATAATTAAAATATAAATATCTTACCAAATGATAAAGTTAGGAAATGATTATAAGTGTAAATGTTTGACTTTACATTAAAGGAAAAGGTTGTCAAATTGAATTTGACTTCCTTGGATATTTATTTTAATTGTTAAAATTGAAATATCTTTTTTCCTTTATTTTGTATCAATTCGGCCAAGACCCTAATATAAATATAATTGTTATATTTTTGAGTTGCATTTGTTGACTTACTTTATTCATTGAATTGTTTGATGATTAAAGTTGCAAGTTGACAAGTTGTTTTTAAATAAAACAAAAATATAATATCTAGATATTATTTCTTAGCCAAATTCGGCCAAGGCTTGCATTTTGGGCAAGTATATATTGTTTCATTTATTTTAGGGTTTCATTAACCATTTCACTTTATCAAAACTCCATTAAAACAAGGCAAAGAAGGTAGAGAGAAAAGAAAAGAAAAAACAAGGAAAAGCTTGAATTTAGTAAGTATTTCCAACCTTCCATTAGAGAGTAATTTGTTCCTCTTGTTGTGGGCAACATCTTGTGATGTTCTTGAGTTTTTCTATTCTTTATTCTTTGTACTTTTGATGGATAAAATTTTGATGAAGTGATTTGCATGTATGATGTTGGAAGTTTATTACTAGTGTAGTAATAAGCATTCTTTTAAGGTTTTAGAACCTTGTTGCCATTCTAGAGTTATTGACCCACTCTTAATGACCTAGAATTTTCTATAGTTGTTTCATTGTGTTGAGACTTTATTTGATGGAAGAAGCATGATTGAAGTATTGGATTTAACCAATTTGGTCTAATTTGTCCAATTTGATGAAATTGAAAAATTATGGTTTAAGACCACTTCCAAATTTGGGGCTTTTCATATATGTTGTGCATTTGGATGTGTATATGATGCATATAAAGTTTCATGTTGATTGGATTACATCTTGATGTGTTTTGAAGCATGAAATGACAAAGTGCACAATTTGGCACCCTAATGGTGCATTCGGCCATGATGAACAAAATGGGGATTTTGTTGCTTTTGGTGTTTTGATGTTTTGAACATGATAAGTTCATCTTAGAAATGATTTAGAATCATTCAAAATTGATTAGATCAATTTCGGACTAAAATGGACAAAATACCAATATAAGGGCAATTTGGTAAATTCACTTAAATATGATTTATTTGAATTTTATTTCATAATTTGATTATTGGATAATTAAATAAATATGTTTATTTAATTAATCCGAGAAAAAGTTTTGAAATCGGAAAATATGATTTTCCACCGCTTCCCGCTGCCGGATTTAGCCCATAAAACCCTACAAAATGGTATCAGAGCGAGTCTGATTCTAGGCCTCCATAAATGATTAGCTTATTTCATTCAATGTTTAATCATGTTTTCTTGACTTTGTACATGCTTGTTATAATCTAATTTGATTAGATTTAGGGTGTATGACACTTAATGGAATATCCCCGCTCAATAAGGTTTTAAAGTAACTAGTATTTGGAATACTTGACTCTTGGTCCGTCTTGTCAATACGGTTTATAAATATCTTTTCGTTGACTACATCCGAGATCGTTCCTCTGCTGTGAGGGTGTAGCTGATAGAAATTTATTTATGCCGAATGTATATTAGATACTAGATAAATTCAAGCGAAAGCGGAATCCTGAACGTGCCCTAGCTGTCAGGGTTACGCACGTAACTTGAGTTTATCATTGACGAGTTTAACCTTGGTACGTCTCCTTGTGGGCCTGCCTTCGCAGCGACAACGAGAAACGGCCAGGACCGGAACCTCGGAGTCACTAGTGAGTGATTGACAATTAGTTGTCTACCTGTGAATATACGTAGGCGAGACCGTGCCTCTGCTGTGAGTCGAAATATATTCATGGGGTCCTCTTCCCATTATGGAATTCAATTTAATTATTGAATTCTCGTCTTTCCGTTGGGGATTACGGCATTACGTAAAAAGTGGGAGGCACTGCTAAGTTTAAAATATTCCATAACTTAGGTAGTGTATGTTATTTTGGAAATTGCCGCTTTTTTGTTTCCTTATTCTATAGTAGATAGAATTAAAATTTCATTTACTGCACACATATTTTGATATGTTATCTGTCTTGACTCTTGGTTGCAGTTATTCTAGAATAGGTTCTAGATACTATAGACTAGGATATTATTAGATTAGTCTAAACCATCGGGAACTGTTGTTCCGATTTTCTTCAAAAATAAAGATGGTTAATGACTTAGTTTCTAAGTCATGATAGATAATCTAGATAGATATCCCCGTTAGGATATAATACTTTAGAGACAATAGTTTCTTATGCAGTAAGAATTGACTTGAATTAGTTCATGTCTCGAGATTCTTGACTGGCATTTAGAAAGCCCTATTAGGTATTTGTTTATCTAGTAATGACGTTTCTAAGCTTTAATTACCTTTAGAGGTAATGTGTCTGACACAATTTGCTAATCAGTTATTTATAATTGTTGTGAATAGTTGAATGCAAATAGTAAAGCTAAAGAAAGGAGATGCGTATATTGTGTATAGAAAATATCGATTTTCACAATACTACAACTATAGGTATTGGATACCAGATCTCCCGTCTAGTTATTGAAATATTGGTTAACGATTGTTTTGATATTTGATATCGGAACTTGCAACTATTGGATAGTCACTTGTTCTTTATAAACAATTTGTTACATATTTTATAATAACTAGTAGTGTCATTGACGTAGAGATAAACATAAAGAGAAATTATTCTGTAAAGTAAATAATTTAGAACGGTGCTTTATGAGTTTAATCACTTAAGCATTGGATGCTTATTCCGTATGGTAAAGGATGGTTTGATACTAGATCACACCACACATCCTTATCCATTTAAGGAATATTGTATTCAGGAAAGTGATTAAGATCTCGTTAACCAATGATTGTCATTGGACCACCAAATTTATTTAACTGATACATTGGATGTATGTAGTTTTATAAATAATAATTGCTTAAGGTAGTTTTCTTTATTTCGTAACTTAGTTGATGAATTGTCATAACTTAGTTACGTGTTTCTGAAGGAACACATATTGAAAGTCTTGAAAGTATCAAGAACTTTCAATCTATTCTGATGAAACGTAGATTGAACATTTTTGACTTGTTTCAAATATATTCAATCTGAAGAATTTTGAAAACTTGATCCTTAAAATTCATTACATGTCTTTGAACTGTTCAAAGATCTTTGATACGATCAAACATTTGAATTTAAAGCAATTATTTCTAAGGTTATTTAGTGAATATGATTCATATTCAATATTATTCTTCCATGATTCCATCTTGATGGAATTGAGTAGTGGGAGCAATCGAATCTTATATGATTTGATTCGTCTGATATTGAATGTTACCGAATTAGTTTCAATACTCTTGGGGTTATGCTCCAGTAACACTAATTCATCTCTTTAATTAATGTTCCATTAATTTCTACAGTTACATATATGATATGTATAGGTAGAAAATCTGAATCTTGAAAAGTTTAAGATTTTAATGTTTCTTTTATATAATAATTATATAATGGAAATTACTTACACCTTGGAGGTATAAGTAAAAGTTTATCGTTTATTCTGTTTAATAGAATATTGTATTCTATTTAATAGAATATCTTTCCTACGGTCCTAAGTAATAAAATTGTTTTATTACTTGGTGTGTAACATCAGATGTTAACTATTGTAGAAAAGACTTGACTTATTGAAGTCAAATGTGAGAATGATAAATTATAAATGGAACTATGTAATTAATAAGATGAAACAACCCTTATACATCTTCCGTGCAAGTCCAATAGGATAACAGAATCATTCACGAGTATTTGATACTTAATGGTTCCGTTGTTTTCTTACTGAAGAAAAATATCCTATAACTTATAATGGAAGCGATATTTGATATCGATTCTGGAAGTTCACCATTGAACCATAGATCTAAGATTGTTCATAGCTTACTACGATCAAGTTTTGAACTTGATTACGCTTTCATTATGAATTAGTTCATGATATGTGCTAATTGTTTGCGCAGCGAAAGCAATATGAGCTTATTAAAGGTTTGACCTTTACAGTATGACAGTGAGAAATGTTATACTCAGCAATCTATTGTAGATTCTGAGAAAACTTATCTTTTGTCACACTAATTGAACAATTAAGATATATTGGTTAATGTTGATAATAAGCTGTATATTTTAGCTAAAGAATGCAAAGTGGCGTTTTTGGATGACTTATTCAGATAAGAGATCAGTTGTGATTTCCTTATTTGAAGAGTTCATTCTGAAATGGCCCTAGAGTTTGTGTTCTGCTGAGATCGCAGTTTAGTGTGCTAGCTTACAGAGCCTATTGTAGACTCGGATAAGTCTTCCAGAAATATGTGTTCTCTATTTTTGGATATCGTCAGATTGTCTGATCTTGTCAAAGTATATAGAATACATATGTGATAAAAGGGTTAGTGGGAGCGTACAAATTACTTTCTAGTTATATATCCTAACAACATTATCATTATTATAGTAATAATGAGATGTTTGTTAGGTAAAAGATTTACCTAAGTCTTCTTTACTCCGTGAAAGCAGTGGGAGTAGTCTCTGTTATATTTGATATAAAGTTTTATATATGATATGAAACTTGGAGACTTGTGAGATACCCATATTAGTCGTACATTAGATATGATCTAATGAAGGACATAACAAGGCTATCTGTATGACAGTTAGTATAACTGTTCGACAGTATTGTATGTCTTATACATAGTATTCATCTTTCGTAAATGATGATTCCTTTTTCGAAAGAGATATTGATTAGAATGTCTAAACAATATTATGTATCATTTGATGATGACATAGTGAATACTTTATTACATGCGATTATCGATGTCTATTTAATCGTAATTGTTACGAGTTATTTTGACATCTTATAGACCATATGATGGATATTGAAACACGTTCTTTGTGATTTTTGAGATATTAAGAACGAGTTTCTAATTCATGGAGAATATAGTCTGCAACCATTAGGGTCATATTAGTTTTGAGACTAATTATGACGTTAGACAGTCTACATCATAAAGAGTCACAAAAGATGCAGTGGGAGTGTCACGAAGGATTCTACTATTTAGTGGAATCAAATGCAACTTTTGAAGTATTGACTTATGAAGTTGCATAGTGACCTTTTAAATTAGAAGTTTTTTGAATTGTGATTGTGCTTGCGGTTGTCTTCATAGTATTTTGGATTTGATCCTTAAATACTTGACAACTCAGTAGCTGTAGCACAATACTGATGTAGCATCAGAGTCATATTAATGTATAATCTAGATTCTACAAAATATGAATGATGTTGACTAAGGGAAACGATGGAGTTTGTTTGACAAACTCAATATGTCATAGCGGACTTGTTTTTGTTGCCTACCTCTTAAGTATTGGGTGAGCTTTTGAGGACCATGTGCATATGATGCACATTGAGACGTGTATATGATACCGTGGATTGGCACTAGAGCAAGTGGGAGAAATTGTTGGGGTTGGTGCTCAGAGCGCCAATCCGGACCGTATTTATGTCTGATTCATGAATACGAACATGCCCTTATTCCATAATATTACTTGTTTATGGTTGCACCTCTTGTTCTTATATACGTATTCGATCTGATTACGATTAGATTGAAACTAAATGTGGTTTAGTGATATGTATATATTAGACAAAGGCCCGATAATATATAATGCAGTACACAGTTACAAAGTTAGTTTGTAATTGACATTGGGAAGTGTCACTGCTATATGAATATTATCAAACATAGTTCCTGGTCAAGATTTGCTAACAGGGGTCGGTTAGTCAAATCCGTTGAGACCAGTACATGTCGTATATCGAGACTTGGTCCGATGGTTTATCCCAATGAACCATGAGTCTATGGAGACTCGTATAGACGTGTAGGTGTTTATAGTGGATAAACACTGAACGGCTCACCGAAGATTCTTAATGATGGTATACCCACGTCAATAAGAATCTTCTCGGGTTGAGTAGCATAGTGGTCCTTCGACTTGAGACACCACTGTGTATGTATGAGACATCCTCCACACTTAGATGGCAATCACGTCACCGATCTATTTAGATACAGACCTCCGCCTGTTCGTTGGGTGTGGATCGTGTAGGGGTTTTTAGGGGCATAATCCGGTAACGCAGCGGAAGCGGCGGAAGATCGTATCTTCCGATTTCAAAACTTTTTCTTGGATTAATTAAATAAACATATTTATTTAATTGCCCAATAATCAAATTATGAAACAAAATTTCAAATGAATCATATTCAAGTGAAATTACCAAATTACCCTTATATGGTATTTTGTCCATTTTAGTCCGAAATTGATCCAATCAATTTTGAATGATTCTAAATCATTTCTAAGATGAACTTAGCATGTTCAAAACATCAAAACACCAAAGCAACCAAATCCCCAATTTTTGACCCTAAGGCCGAATGCACCATTTGGTGCACAAATGGACCATTTGGTCATTTCATGCTTCAAAACTCATCCAAATGAAATCCAATCAACATGAAACTTTGCATGCATCATATACACACCCAATGCTCAACATATATGAAAACCCCCAAATTTGGAATTGGTCATGAACCCTAATTTTTCAATTTCTTCAAATTGGACAAATTAGACCAAATTGGTTAAATCCTACTTCAATCATGTTTCTTCCATCCAATCAAAGTCTCAACACAATGAAACAACTATAGAACAATTCTAGGTCATTTAAGAGTGGGTCAACAACTCTAGAATGGCAACAAGGTTTCCAAAACCATAAAAGAATACTTATAACTACACTAGTCACAAGCTTTCTCCATTATACATGCTCATCACTTTCATCAAGTTCAAAACCAAATAACATAAACTATAAAAGAAGAAAGAACATCAAAGCAACATAAAATGATGCCAAGTATGTTAGAAACAATTTCCATGTTGAAAGCTTTAAAGAAAGACTACAAAATCCAAGTTTTCAAGCCTTTTCTCCTTTAGCCTTCAAGCTTTCTCTCAACTTTCTTTTATGTTTATTTTGTGTGTATAAACTTCTTAAACCCTAAAAATGAAACAAAACAATATATACCTCCTCCAAATAAGCCTTGGCCGAAATTTGGTGAAGAAATAATATCTAGATATTATTTTGTTTCATTAAAGTTACAACTTGTCAACTTGTTTTCTAAATCATTACACTTTAATGAATTATTCAACTAAGTCAACAATTGCAACTTAAAAATATAACACTTATATTATTTAAGGTCTTGGCCGAAATTTAGCAAAAAATAAAGGAAAAAATATTTTAATTTTAACAATTTAAAAAATATCCAAGGAAGTCAAATTCAATTTGACAACCTTTTCCTTTAATGTAAAGTCAACATTTACACTTATAATCATTTCCTAACTTTATCATTTGTGAGATATTTATATTTTAATTATATTAATCATTTAATCATTTAACAATTAATAATTAAATAATTAATTAAATACAAATATATCAAATATATGTATTATATTTACTTTAAATATCTCAAATACATATATTGATGATATATGTCAAATACCTTTATTTGACTATTTATTAATGTGTATTTAATAATATCATATATTAAATACAAATACACATTAATTAGGAAATGACGGTTCGGCCCGTTCGCATGTATTTTTCGTTTAACGTTTAAACGATTTATAAATAATCATCATTATTCATAAAAGTTGCCCTAGTGCTCTACGAGTATGTTTCATTATTGAGACTCTCTAGATTCAGGTATATCCGTCACGAAATCCATTTCGTGTCCATAATCTATCCACCCGTAGATTATGACGATCACGAATAATCTCGCTGAATCATACAGGTCGAGGTCATTGCATACGTATAATCCCTCCGTCACAGGTATCCAGATAATCCCAGAGATATAGATGTAAACGTCAAATCTCTATAGGTATTATCTCGTCGACGTATCTATTAGCAATCTCTAAATAACACTCGGAACTTACTTCCGATGTATACTGTGGCCACAGATTTAACAGACTGCTAATAATATATGGACTACCTATGCTGTACACAGAACTGACGGATCCTATCTTGACACACACAGGATATCCTGAGGATCGGTCCACACCCAACGAACAGGCGGAGGTCTGATCTAAATAGATCGGTGACGTGACTGCCATCTAAGTGTGGAGGATGTCTCATACATCCACAGTGGTATCTCAAGTCGAAGGACACTATGCTACTCAACCCAAGAAGATTCTTATTGACGTTGGCGTACCATCCATTAAGAATCTTCGGTGAGCCGTTCAGTGTTTATACACTATAAACACCTACACGTCTATACGAGTCTCCCTAGACTCATGGTTCATTGGGATAAACCATCGGACCAAGTCTCGATATACGACATGTACTGGTCTCAACGGATTTGACTAACCGACCATGTTAGCAAATCTTGACCAGGAACTATGTTTGATAATATTCATATAGCAGTGAACACTTCCCAATGTCAATTACAAACTACTTTGTAACTGTGTACTGCATTATATATTATCGGGCCTTTGTCTAATATATACATATCACTAAACCACATTTAGTTTCAATCTAATCGTAATCAGATCGAATACGTATATAAGAACAAGAGGTGCAACCATAAATAAGTAATATTATGGAATAAGGGGATGTTCGTATTCATGAATTAGACATAAATACGGCCCGGATTGGCGCTCTGAGCACCAACCCCAACAATTTCTCCCACTTGCTCTAGTGCCAATCCACGGTATCATATACATGTCTCAATGTGCATCGTATGCACATGGCCCTCAAAAGCTCACCCAGTACTTAAGAGGTAGGCAACAAAAACAAGTCCGCTATGAAATATCGAGTTTGTCAAACAAACTCTATCATTTCCCTTAGTCAGCATCATTCATATTTTGTAGAATCTAGATTATACATTAATATGACTCTGATGCTACATCAGTATTGTGCTACAGCTACTGAGTTGTCCAAGTATTTAAGGATCAAATCCAAAATACTATGAAGACAACCGCAAGCACAATAACAATTCAAAAAACTTCTAATTTAAAGGTCACTATGCAATTCATAAGTCAATACTTCAAAGTTGCATTTGATTCCACTAAATAGTAGAATCCTTCGTGACACTCCCACTGCATCTTTTCTGACTCTTTATGACGTAGACTTCTAACGTCTTAATTAGTCTCAAAACTAAATGACCCTAATGGTTGCAGACTGTATTCTCCATGAATTAGAAACTCGTTCTTAATATCTCAAAGATCACAAAGAACGGTTTTCAAGATCCATCATATGGTCTATAGGATGTCAAAAAACTCGTAACAATTACGATTAAATCAATATCTATAATCGCACATATAAAGTATTTATTATGTCATCATCAAATGATAAGATTGATTAGACATTCTAATCAATATCTCTTTCGAAAAAAGGAATCATCACTTTACGAAAAATGAATACTTTATATAAGACACACAATAACTGTCGAACAGTTATACTAAATGTCATACAGATAGCCTTGTTATGTCTCTCATTAGATCATATCTAATGTACGACTAATAGGAGTATCTCACAAGTCTCTTGGTTTTATATCTTTTATAAAACTTTATATCGTATATAAAAGAGACTACTCCCACTTTTATCACGGAGTAAATAAGACTTAGGTAAATCTTTTACCTCATAAACATCTCATTATTACTATAATAATGACAATGTCGTTAAGATATATAACACTAGAAAGTAATATGTACGCTCCCACTAACCCTTCTAATCACATATGTATTCTATATACTTTGACAAGATCAGACAATCTGACGATATCAAAAATAGAGAACATATTTCTGGAAGACTTATCCGAGTCTACAATAGGCTCTATAAGCTAGCACACTAAACTGCAATTTCAGCAGAGACACAAACTCTAGGGCCATTCCAGAATGAACTCTTCAAATAAGTAAATCACAACTGATCTCTTATCTGAATAAGTCATCCAAAAACGCCACTTTGCATTCTTTAGCTAAAAATACAGTTTATTATCAACATTAACCACAATATATCTTTAATTGTTCAATTAGTGTGACTTGAGATAAGTTTTCTCAGAATCTACAATAGATTGCTGAGTATAACTTTTCTCACTGTCATACTATAAAGGTCAAACCTTTAATAAGCTCACATTGCTTCGTTGTGCAAACAATTAGCACATATCATGAACTAATTCATAATGAAAGCGTAATCAAGTTCAAAACTTGATCATAGTAAGCTACGAACAATCTTAGATCTAAGGTTCAATGGGTGAACTTCCAGAATCGATATCAAATATCGCTTCCATTAAAAGTCATAGGATATTTTTCTTCAATAAGAAAACAACGGAACCATTAAGTATCAAATACTCGTGAATGATCCTGTTATCCTATTGGACTTGCACGGAAGATGTATAAGGTTGTTTCATCTTATTAATTACATAGTTCCATTTATAATTTATCATTCTCACATTTGACTTCAATAAGTCAAGTCTTTTCTACAATAGTTAACATCTGATGTTACACACCAAGTAATAAAACGATTTTATTACTTAGAATCGTAGGAAAGATATTCTATTAAATAGAATACAATATTCTATTAAACAGAATAAACGATAAACTTTTACTTATACCCCGAGGTGTAAGTAATTTCCGTTATATAACTATTATATAAAAGAAAGATTGAAATCTCAAACTTTTCAAGATTCAAATTTTCTACCTATACATCATATATGCAACTGTAGAAAATAATGGAACATTAATTAAAGAGATGAATTAGTGTTACTGGAGTATAACCCTAAGAGTATTGAAACTAATTCGGTAACTTTCAATATCACGAATCAAATCATATAAGATTCGATTGCTCACACTACTCAATTCCATCATGATGGAATCGTGGAAGAACAATATTGAATATGAATCATATTCACTAAATAACCTTAGAACTAATTGCTTTGAATTCATACGTTTGATCGTATCAAAGATCTTTGAACAGTTCAAAGACATGTTATGAATTTTGAGGATAGAATTCTCTAAAACCTTTAGATTGAATATATTTGAACAAGTCAAAAAATGTTCAATCTACGTTTCATCAGAACGGATTGAAAGTACTTGATACTTTCAAGACTTTCAATAGGTGTTCCTTCAGAAACACGTACTAAGTTATGACAATTCATCAACTAAGTTACGAACTAAAGAAAACTACCTTAAGCAATTATTATTTATAAAACTACATACATCCAATGTATCAGTTAAATAAATTTGGTGGTTCAATGACAATCATTGGTTAAATGAGATCTTAATCACTTTCCTGAATACAATATTCATTAAATGGATAAGGATGTGTAGTGTGATCTAGTATCAAACCATCATTTACCATACGAAATAAGCATCCAGTGCTTAAGTGATTAAACTCATAAAGCACCGTTCTAAATTATTTACTTTACCGAATAATTTTCTTTATGTTTATCTCTACGTCAATGACACTACTAGTTATTAAAAATATGTAACAATTGTTTATAAAGAACAAGTGACTATCCAATAGTCGCAAGTTCCGATATCAAATATCAAAACAATCGTTACCAATATTTCAAATAACTAGACGGGAGATCTGGTATCCAATACCTATAGTTGTAGTATTGTGAAAATCGATATTTTTTATACACAAATACGCATCTCCTTTCTTTAGCTTTACTATTTGCATTCAACTATTCACAACAATTGTAAATAACTGATTAGCAAATTGTGTCAGACACATTAGCTCTAAAGGTAATTAAAGCTTAGAAACGTCATTACTAGATAAACAAATACCTAATAGGGCTTTCTAAATGCCAGTCAAGAATCTCGAGACATGAACTAATTCAAGTCAATTCTTACTGCATAAGAAACTATTGTCTCTAAAGTATTATTTCCTAAAGGGATATCTATCTAGATTATCTATCATGACTTAGAAACTAAGTCACTAACCATCATTATTTTTCAAGAAAATCGGAACAATAGTTCCCGATGGTTTAGACTAATCTAATAATATCCTAGTCTATTAGTATCTAGAACCTATTCTAGAATAACTGCAACCAAGAGTCTAGTCAGATAACATATCATAATATGTGTGCAGTAAATAAAAGTTTAATTCTATATAAATATAGAATAAGGAAACAAACAAGCAGCAATTTCCATAACAACATACACTGCCTAAGTTATGGAATATTTTAAACTTAGCAGTGCCTCCCACTATTTTTACGTAATGCCGTAATCCCCAACGGAAAGACGAGAATTCAATAATTAAATCGAATTCCATAATGGAAGAGGACCCCATGAATATATTTCGACTCACAGCAGAGGCACGGTCTCGCCTACGTATATTCACAGGTAGACAACTAATTGTCAATCACTCACCAGTGACTCCGAGGTTCCGGTCCTGGTCGTTTCTCGTTGTCGCTGCGAAGGCAGGCCCACAAGGAGACGTACCAAGGTTAAACTTGTCAATGATAAATTCAAGTTACTTGCGTAACCCTGACAGCTAGGGCACGTTCAGGATTCCGCTTTCGCTTGAATTTATCTAGTATCTAATATACATTCGGCATAAATAAATTTCTATCAGCTACACCCTCACAGCAGAGGCACGGTCTCGGATGTAGACAACGAAAAGATATTTATAAGCCGTATTGACAAGACGGACCAAGAAACAAGTATTCCAAATACTAGTTACTTTAAAACCTTATTTAGCGAGGATATTCCATTAAGTGTCATACACCCTAAATCTAATCAAATTAGATTATACCAAGCATGTATAAAGTCAAGAAAACATGATAAACATTGAATAAAACAAGCTAATCATTTATGGAGGCCTAGAATCAGACTCGCTCTGATACCATTTTGTAGGGGTTTTTAGGGGCATAATCCGGTAACGCAGCGGAAGCGGCGGAAGATCGTATCTTCCGATTTCAAAACTTTTCTTGGATTAATTAAATAAACATATTTATTTAATTGCCAATAATCAAATTATGAAACAAATTTCAAATGAATCATATTCAAGTGAAATTACCAAATACCCTTATATGGTATTTTGTCCATTTTAGTCCGAAATTGATCCAATCAATTTTGAATGATTCTAAATCATTTCTAAGATGAACTTAGCATGTTCAAAACATCAAAACACCAAAGCAACCAAAATCCCCAATTTTTGACCCTAAGGCCGAATGCACCATTTGGTGCACAAATTGACCATTTGGTCATTTCATGCTTCAAAACTCATCCAAATGAAATCCAATCAACATGAAACTTTGCATGCATCATATACACACCCAAATGCTCAACATATATGAAAACCCCCAAATTTGGAATTGGTCATGAACCCTAATTTTTCAATTTCTTCAAATTGGACAAATTAGACCAAATTGGTTAAATCAACTACTTCAATCATGTTTCTTCCATCCAATCAAAGTCTCAACACAATGAAACAACTATAGAACAATTCTAGGTCATTTAAGAGTGGGTCAACAACTCTAGAATGGCAACAAGGTTTCCAAAACCATAAAAGAATACTTATAACTACACTAGTCACAAGCTTTCTCCATTATACATGCTCATCACTTTCATCAAAGTTCAAAACCAAATAAACATAAACTATAAAAAGAAAGGAACATCAAAGCAACACAAAATGATGCCAAGTATGTTAGAAACAATTTCCATGTTGGAAAGCTTTAAAGAAAGACTTACAAAATCCAAGTTTTCAAGCCTTTTCTCCTTTAGCCTTCAAGCTTTTCTCTCAACTTTCTTTTATGTTTATTTTGTGTGTATAAACTTCTTAAACCCTAAAAATGAAACAAAACAATATATACCTCCTCCAAATAAGCCTTGGCCGAAATTTGGTGAAGAAGAAATAAATCTAGATATTATTTTGTTTCATTAAAGTTACAACTTGTCAACTTGTTTTCTAAATCATTACACTTTAATGATTATTCAACTAAGTCAACAATTGCAACTTAAAAATATAACACTTATATTTATTTAAGGTCTTGGCCGAAATTTAGCAAAAAATAAAGGAAAAAAATTTTAATTTTAACACAATTTAAAATAAATATCCAAGGAAGTCAAATTCAATTTGACAACCTTTTCTTTAATGTAAAGTCAAACATTACACTTATAATCATTTCCTAACTTTATCATTTGGTGAGATATTTATATTTTAATTATATTAATCATTTAACAATTAAATAATTAAATAATTAATTAAATACAAATATATCAAATATATGTATTATATTTACTTTAAATATCTCAAATACATATATTGATGATATATGTCAAATACCTTTATTTGACTATTTATTAATGTGTATTTAATAATATCATATATTAAATACAAATACACATTAATTAGGAAATGACGGTTCGGCCCGTTCGCATGTATTTTTCGTTTAACGTTTAAACGATTTATAAATAATCATCATTATTCATAAAAGTTGCCCTAGTACTCTACGAGTATGTTTCATTATTGAGACTCTCTAGATTCAGGTATATCCGTCACGAAATCCAATTTCGTGTCCATAATCTATCCCCCGTAGATTATGACGATCACGAATAATCTCGCTGAATCATACAGGTCGAGGTCATTGCATACGTATAATCCCTCCGTCACAGGTATCCAGATAATCCCAGAGATATAGATGTAAACGTCAAATCTCTATAGGTATTATCTCGTCGACGTATCTATTAGCAATCTCTAAATAACACTCGGAACTTACTTCCGATGTATACTGTGGCCACAGATTTAACAGACTGCTAATAATATATGGACTACCTATGCTCTGTACACAGAACTGACGGATCCTATCTTGACCACACAGGATATCCTGAGGATCGGTCCACACCCAACGAACAGGCGGAGGTCTGATCTAAATAGATCGGTGACGTGACTGCCATCTAAGTGTGGAGGATGTCTCATACATCCACAGTGGTATCTCAAGTCGAAGGACCACTATGCTACTCAACCCAGAGAGATTCTTATTGACGTTGGCGTACCATCCATTAAGAATCTTCGGTGAGCCGTTCAGTGTTTATACACTATAAACACCTACACGTCTATACGAGTCTCCCCAGACTCATGGTTCATTGGGATAAACCATCGGACCAAGTCTCGATATACGACATGTACTGGTCTCAACGGATTTGACTAACCGACCCATGTTAGCAAATCTTGACCAGGAACTATGTTTGATAATATTCATATAGCAGTGACACTTCCCAATGTCAATTACAAACTAACTTTGTAACTGCGTACTGCATTATATATTATCGGGCCTTTGTCTAATATATACATATCACTAAACCACATTTAGTTTCAATCTAATCGTAATCAGATCGAATACGTATATAAGAACAAGAGGTGCAACCATAAATAAGTAATATTATGGAATAAGGGGATGTTCGTATTCATGAATTAGACATAAATACGGCCCGGATTGGCGCTCTGAGCACCAACCCCAACAGATCGATCCTCAGGATATCCTGTGTGTGTCAAGATAAGATCCGTCAGTTCTGTGTACAGAGCATAGGTAGTCCATATATATTTAGCAATCTGCTAAATCTGTGGCCACAGTATACATCGGAAGTAAGTTCTGAGTGTTATTTAGAGATTGCTAATAGATACGTCGACTAGATAATACCTATAGAGATTTGACGTTCACATCTATATCTCTGGGATTATCTGGATACCTGTGACGGAGGGATTATACGTATGCAATGACCTCGACCTGTATGATTCAGCTAGTTTATCCGTGATCGTCATAATCTACGGGTGGATAGATTATGGACATGAAATTGGATTTCGTGACGGATATACCTGAATCTAGAGAGTCTCAATAATGATATATACTCGTAGAGCACTAGGGAAACTTTTATGAATAATGATGATTATTTATAAATCGTTTAAATGTTAAACGAAAAATACATGCGAATGGGCCGAACCGTCATTTCCTAATTAATGTGTATTTGTATTTAATATATGATATTATTAAATACACATTAATAAATTGTCAAATAAAGGTATTTGACATATATCATTAATATATGTATTTGAGATATTTAAAGTAAATACAATACATATATTTGAGATATTTATATTTAATTAATTATTTAATTATTTAATTGTTAAATGATTAATATAATTAAAATATAATATCTTACCAAATGATAAAGTTAGGAAATGATTATAAGTGTAAATGTTTGACTTTACATTAAAGGAAAAGGTTGTCAAATTGAATTTGACTTCCTTGGATATTTATTTTAATTGTTAAAATTGAAATATCTTTTTTTCCTTTATTTTGTATCAAATTCGGCCCAGACCCTAATATAAATATAATTGTTATATTTTTGAGTTGCATTTGTTGACTTACTTTATTCATTGAATTGTTTGATGATTAAAGTTGCAAGTTGACAAGTTGTTTTTAAATGAAAAAAATATAATATCTAGATATATTTCTTAGCCAAATTCGGCCAAGGCTTGCATTTTGGGCAAATATATACTGTTTCATTTATTTTAGGTTTCATTAACCATTTCACTTTATCAAAACTCCATTAAAACAAGGCAAAGAAGGTAGAGAGAAAAGAAAAGAACAAGGAAAAGCTTGGAATTTAGTAAGTATTTCCAACCTTCCATTAGAGAGTAATTTGTTCCTCTTGTTGTGGGCAACATCTTGTGATGTTCTTGAGTTTTTCTATTCTTTATTCTTTGTACTTTTGATGGATAAAAGTTTGATGAAGGTGATTTGCATGTATGATGTTGGAAGTTTATTACTAGTGTAGTAATAAGCATTCTTTTAAGGTTTTAGAACCTTGTTGCCATTCTAGAGTTATTGACCCACTCTTAAATGACCTAGAATTGTTCTATAGTTTTTTCATTGTGTTGAGACTTGATTTGGATGGAAGAAACATGATTGAAGTATTGGATTTAACCAATTTGGTCTAATTTGTCCAATTTGATGAAATTGAAAAATTAGGGTTTAAGACCACTTCCAAATTTGGGGATTTTCATATATGTTGTGCATTTGGATGTGTATATGATGAATATAAAGTTTCATGTTGATTGGATTACATCTTGATGTGTTTTGAAGCATGAAATGACAAAGTGCACAATTTGGCACCCTAATGGTGCATTCGGCCATGATGAACAAAATTGGGGATTTTGTAGCTTTTGGTGTTTTGATGTTTTGAACATGCTAAGTTCATCTTAGAAATGATTTAGAATCATTCAAAATTGATTAGATCAATTACGGACTAAAATGGACAAAATACCAATATAAGGGCAATTTGGTAAATTCACTTAAATATGATTTATTTGAATTTTATTTCATAATTTTATTATTGGATAATTAAATAAATATGTTTATTTAATTAATCCGAGAAAAAGTTTTGAAATCAGAAAATATGATTTTCCACCGCTTCCGCTGCGTTACCGGATTTAGCCCCTAAAACCCATACACGACCTGCATGATTCAACGAGTTTATCCGTGGTCGTCATAATTTACGGGTGGGTAAATTATGGACACGAAATTTGATTTCGTGACGGATATGCCTGAATCTAGAGAATCTCACTAATGAAATATACTCACAGAGCACTAGGGCAACTTTTATGAATAATGGAGATTATTAATAAATCGTTTAACCGTTAAACGAAAAATACATACATAGGGACCTGATGGTCATTTCCTAATTAATGTGTATTTGTTTTTAATATTTGATATTATTAAATACACATTAATTAATTGTCAAATTAATATATTTGACATATATCATTAATATATGTATTTGAGATATTTAATGTAAATATAATACATATACTTAAGATATTTTTATTTAATTCTTTAATTCTTTAATTTCACTTGTTGATTCACTTTTTGATACAGGTTATCAAATAGAACAAGTAAACGTTAACAAATCAAATTGGAACAAAAATTAAATATTTGATATTTATTCTATTCACATTTTCGGCCATAACAAAAATGGAATATTAATTTTTTTTTTTTGGTTTCATTTTTGTATGACAACACAAGTTACCAAATATTTACTAAGTAAAGTTTGTGAGAAATTTGAAGAACAAAAGGGAAAAGCTTGGGAAAATTTTGATTTTGTAAGTATTTTCTTATTTTCTTCAACTTGAAAATTATTTCCATGTTTCTAAGCTTCAATATGTGTTGCTTTTCTACTCCTTACTTATGTAAATTAATTGATTGGAAACTTGTTGGATTGATGTTGCATGTGTGTATGAACTAAGTATGCTTATAAATGGTTATTGAGCATTCTTTTGATTAATTAGTAATCAAGTCTCCATTCTAGAGTTTTAAGGCCACTCATTTATGACCTTGATTTATTCTCGAGTTATTTCAAAGTGGTGAGACTTGTTTCGTGTGTTAAAGAATTAATTAAAGTGTTGAATTTATTCAATTTAGTGTAAATTGATCCATTGGAGTAATTTGAGAAATTAGGGTTCTTAACCTATTCCAATTTTGGGGCTTTTCATATATGTGATATATTATGTTGTGTATGTGATACATATTTTTTTTTAGATTGATTGAAATTCATCTTGACTTGTTTTGAATCAGATTGGACTAAATTACACAATTTGGAAACTTTTGGGCTTCTCGGTAATTTTGAAATTTAGTGGGGATTTTGTTGTAATTTATTCGCAAGTTTAAAAATTTTAAACTACAATTTCTCCCGAACCGCGCTTCTTCCGCTACGCCGCCTTGATAAAACCCCAACAGATAGACACCGGCGTAGTTCGGCTTATATTATTTATCTATGGCAATGAGAGTGCAGCTTTGGATTTTTAGTGGAATAACCTGTAGTTAATAATTCAAAATTTATATTTAAAGAGTTAAATTAATATTGCGGGATTATTGGAGCTCATAACTGTAGGTCCATTTGGTCCCCGTGCTAGCTTGATATACTGTGGCAAATGAATAATAATTGGATAGTCCAATTATATGCTCACATATATATTATTATTAATGTGATTAATAATATATTTATCACACATGAGACTTTATGTTAAATATAATATAAGGTTTTATTTAAATGATAATGAGATAATCATTTATTATTTTAAACAGAGTTGTAAATATTGAATTATTTAATATATCACTTTTGGAAATAAAAGATTTTAAAATTCATTATTAAAAAAATGGCGGTACATCCTTTCATTTAGTAACGCCTTTATTGCATTATGATAACATTTATCAAAAAGTTTTGATGTTGCAAACTAATAGGGATGGCTTAATTTTTAGAAAAAAAAAAAAGAATTAGGGTTTTGTTTAATTTTTGACAACCAAAACCCTAAGTATAAAAAGAAAAAATATATTTTTCTTTTGAGAACTCTCACTTGAAAAAACCCAGCCACCATTGTTCTTATTTTTCTCTCAAGAGTTGAAAAAATGAAGAAGAACAAAAGAAAAAAATTAGTGTGTGATAATCTTAATCTCCAAAATGTTTAGAGATTTCTTTGGTGAGTCAAGCCCACTCTTATTTTTATTGGTTGTGAGTCATAGCACGAAAGACTCATTGGAAATCAAATCGAAAAACTTCATTTATCTTTCTTTTACTCTCACGGTAGTAAGCAGAAAAATATGCTCACTGCCGCCACTTGTTTATTGCATTCAGGGAGTGTTTTGTGTTGTTTTTTGGTGCATCTCTTTCGGGACAATAAGGGCTAATTTAAGGGTGTTGTGGGTTTTTTTTGGTGAAAATAATGTAGGAAACGATTTCCCGCACGACTGAAGCGTGTTAGGCACTGGGTTCGACCTTGAAAAAGTTTCCACTTTTCCCTCCTCATTGTTGAATCTGTCCAGTTCTTTTAACCACTATTTTGTGTTATTTTTTTATTTATGAACAGTAATAATTTTACTATTCACTACTACAGTGCGCATTGTTACTGTTCACTACTACAGTACTCGTTGTTACTACTCACTGTTACAGTACTCACGGTTACTCTTCACTACTACAGTACCACAAAATTCTGCTCACTATGCTAAATCCTCTGCAACGGTTATTAGTGTTTTTTAACCTCCGAAACAACCCAAAGACAACTTCGAATCAGTCTCGAATAAGAATGAGAATATGTTTTCGTCAACACCACTCGGCCTTCCGTGCTATTCTCGTTACCAACAAATTGAAGTGTGAGTTTCAGTCACAATCTTTAATCTCTATACTCTTTAGAGAAAAATATCACACTATGTTTTTTATTTCTTTCAACACTTGAGAGAAAATAAGATGAATAAGGTGGCTAGGTATTTTTTCAACAATGAGATTAGATCACAAAGCAAAAAAAAATATTGCTTTTCATGATAGGGTTTAGATTAACATAATTGAAATTGAAATTATCATTATATCTCTAAATCCTTAGGCGTTTTTTGCCAAACTTTTCAAATTTTGTAATAACAAAATTCATAGTTAAATGTCTTCATAAGGAAGACATTAAACCTCCATCTTAATATATATTTTGTAACTCATTTTGAAATAATGTTTATTGATATCAAATATTAACACACATTTTAATTCAAAATAATTATTATATTATCATATAATTTAATATTTAAAAAATATAAATATAGATGTATATAATTATCTTATAATCATTAAATAATGAAAACTTATATTAAACTTATTTAATATAATTTTCAAGTGTGACTTCAATTAGTAATCACATTAATAATTTTAACATAATCTATTATTATGCATGTGAGTTCATAATTTGACTATCCAATTTTGATATGATTTTCTATAGTATATCGAGTTAGCACAGAGACCAAATGGACCTGTAGTTCTGAGCTTCAATAATCCAAGAATATTAATTAAAACTCTTTAATCAAATATTCTGAATTATTAATTTTAGGTTATTCCACTAAAAACCTAAAATCACACTCTCGTTGCTGCAGATATATATTTTATACCTAAACTCATGGGCATCCACCGATATAATTACTGCATATAGATCGACCCTCCAAAAGTATCTCATAATTACAACCGGGGTCATAATATCCATGTTGGTTATTATCTAGGTCCCAAGATCAAACAAGCAATGAAAACATTGTGTGAACACATCAACTGAGATAGCGGAATACTCACATCGATCGGTTGAGTCGATTTGGAGACGAATGAAGCCCAAAATCCTCACTGCCACACACGCCCACTGCAGCAGTCCACTGCCTCAATATTTCAGTTTTGAGCTGAGAAAACGGAGCTCCAAGCCTCGTCTAAGGGATCCCGGCTCATGGGTGAACCTCCCTACCACCTTCGCAAGACTCGTAAGTGTGCTAGCACTTGATTTCTCACCATGAAAAACCACTCTTGGCTTCCCTATTGCTCACGCCATTTTGCTTCAAAAACCAGTGAGTATTTCTCACTTTGGGCGTGATTAGAAGGAGAGAAATGAGAGAGAAGAAATTGTGTAATGGTTGGTGAAAAGCTTTTCCAAAAAGCTTTATATATTTTCCAAGAAAAATAAATAAAACTAATTACTCAATTGATTTAAATAAAATCAAAAGTAAAAGTTTTTCCCTCCAAACACTATTACACCAACTTACATCAACTATTCACATGTCACTTTAATAAAGTGATGTTATGCAAGTCAATCCATCAATCCATCAATCAATCAATCAATCAATCAATCAATCACTCAAAGTGACCTTTTGATTTGACGCTTGATGTGACGAATGATTTGACGCTTGATGCGACTTGCGTTGCCGCACTCGAATTCGAAATACGAATGCGCTCGCAATCACACTCGGGCTCGGGTTTGCTAATTCCAAATTAACGATTTTTCCGCCGCGTCGTAATTAAATGATTACGCCTAGCGAATTCACTATTCACGTCGCTAACGAATTAATTCTAAATTAATTCGTTCGCCCGAATTAAAATCTAATTTTAATTCCGCGTCGAAATCTAATTTCATTTAATATATCGAATATATTAATTTATCGATTAATTCCGAATTAATCGTTATCTCTCTCTAGACGATATTTTATCCTAGATAAAAATCTCCGTAATTAATCCTAGATTAATTTTCTCTCTCTTCTATATAATCCCAGATTATTCAAGAGTGCGAGTTGTGCGTCATCGGTGGATTATCGGGAAGCGACCCATGAGATCCCCGGATAAGTTGGCAGTAAATACGGTCGTCGGAGTATCCGAATCACGTACGTACCAAGTACTACGTTTTACCGATTTACGAGACAAGGTCGACTCCTAGCAAAGCACCAAGTCTTCCCAATTCTCCGGACATATCCATTTAAGAATATTTAGATCTGTATCAAGCGTAACATTCCGATAGTTGCGCAACACTTAAGAGCACTAGTACCGTATCCTGCGTGACATCATCTCAAATATGACTGAAGTGATACATCCATCTTGACATCACACCCAATACACTACGACTTTCTGATAAACCCAGAAGTGGTGTATGCAGAACCGGTTAAGGCCCTATACCACAAAGACCAAAGTCTATCGATTATCGTAAGTATTAGCGATGTAAGTCTCAGGTTAAGACTATACACACCTACCTTGATTTCGGCCTCCCATAGACACATAGTCATAATACCAATGGATTCCGAGGGGTCTATCCAGAGCGAAGCTGTTTCCCATACCATCGGTGAAACACGACCTCCTATCGCACTTGCATAAGTATCCAATACTTATATATATGAGAACTATGTCGTTGTGCCCTCACAACGCACACAAGTGCAATACTAGCCTATTCCGCATTATCGATGTCCAGTCTCGATAATACTCCGGCTAGGAATATTTAATGATTAATCCTTCGGGGACCGATACTGTCTCATATCATTCTCAGTCCAGGAACTAATCATAGGGACCTCTCTTCATTTATATATCTATGGTGATCTAATCACAAATGATGAGAGTGCAATTTCCTTGTCACATAGTTAATTTGCTACAACAACACAATGATCTGTGCAAATAGTGACGCTATGGGTCATTTTGTCCAACAATCTCCCACTTGGCACATAGCCAGTCACTCAAGTGTCCCACACCCGAACTATGTACGGTTCGCTCAAATTACTGGGGAAAGATTTTCGTCAGCGGATTTGTTTGATAATCGTTTGACGCGATTTATACGATCATCACATCGCCACGTTGTGTGATCCGAACGAATCAGATGATATAGAAGTATATATCTAGATCGTCGATGAGACCTTTAATTCCTTAGCCTGTGCTGACGCCTAGCTCAGCTGCTAACAGAACTATATCTAATCTAATTAGATTTATTTTCGATCCAAATGGCTTGTATTGCTGCCTCAGCTGCAGCAATAATCCGCATTTGTTGTTTATTCGACAACAGTTATCTTGCTCGGAATATTTCCAGCTCACTGTCCCTTTATTCAAACTTTATAGTACCGTAGTATTTTATTGTTTGGAAACTTGCAGTGGTGATCCTAGTCACTTCAAGTTGTCATTCTCCATAGTTTAAGACAACATCTTTAGTTCTCTCAGATACTAACAGATTTTCTTAATGTTCAATCCAGTGACTATCACTTGGATTGACCTGATCGTGACTCCATATGCTCGATGCGTATGAGACACCCTATCAAGTACATTTTAAATGTACAATTTCCAGAGAGTGTTAACAACTCCAAATCTATCCCAGTAGATCTTATTCCTTGAATAAAGGTTGTTACTCCCCAGAATTCTACGGAGAATTTCTATGAAAGCCAAGCTTTCAACAATTGCTTTATGGGAATTTTAACTGTTAGTGCCCTCCCACTAACCTCCATATATACACAAGAATTATTTCGTTTTGAGTCAAATCATAAATCATTATGATTATTTCAAAACGACAGTTCCAAGAACCTTATGCTTGCTTCAATCCAAACATGGATCGAATAACCCGCAAACTTTGTTTGTCGGTTATTCAAAATCGTCAGGATGTTGTAAACATCCTCCAAAAGGTTTCCTTTTCAGGAAAGCGATTTTGATCTATAACTGACATATTTCATAAATGAAATACGCAGTTATCAACAAGCATCTTCAAAATGGATTTACCATGGCAACAGGTAAAATGTTGAATCGTTATTAACACAATGTTGATAACGATACCTTTTCGTCAAAAGCCTAGCTTTGTACGTTGGTATGTTGCCATCCATGTATGTCTTCCTTGAAGACATTTAAATTACCAATAGGCACAATGCCTTGTGGTACAACAACTAGTATCCAAAATAGTTGCTACACATGGAATCCATTTCGGACTCATGGCACTTTGCCATAATAGGGAGTCGATACCTCGTATCACTTCCTCAAAACGTAGTCGGTGGATATACCTTCATAAGATTGACATCTTTATGAGGTTAGATCAGAAACCCATACCCTAGGTTGTTTTCTGACTCTATCCGATCTACGAAGTTCTTGTGTATTTGAAGATTAATGGTATAGATTCATCATAGATGAACTATTTGTGTTCCATTAAGGACTTCGTGCCTTGAACAGTATTACTCCGATTTTCATCGAGTATCAATATCCTCCCAACTGACCACTGCATATCGGTATTCCTCTCAGGAAAAACCGCAGGTGAGCAACAATCACATTGTTCTCATGTGAGATTTACAAGTACTATACTTAAGGTTTCCCTTAGGATAACCTATATTGGCACTTATCCAATTTGGGTCTTAATTTGGTATTATCCAAACGTTATGCCTGACATACCAAATTATCAGGAATGAGAAAACCCTGTTTCTTTCCTATTCATATCCTATATGATATCTGTCAAACAGATTTATATGGAACCTTATTCTAAATAAGCTTTGCACTGTTAATACATATCCTATAGAAGGAAAAACAGTAGCTCAGAGCGACTCGTTATAAACCTTATCATGTCCAACAAAATTCGGTTTTAGTTCGGACACACCGTCTAACTGACGTGTCTCGGGAGGAGTCCTCATCTGAAAGAATACAGTACTCTTTCATGTACGTATGAAACTTACTGCTTAAGTATTTTTCCATTACGGTCTTACCGTGGCGGAATGATACTATAGCCGACCTGTTAATTACTTCGAGTCGAAACTTCAAAAGTTTACGATCTGTGTTCTTCAAAAGAAACACATAACCACAACGTGATGCTACATCCGTCAAGGTCACGAAATATTCATGTTCATCTAGCCTAGCTAGATATGAGCCCACTAACTTCACCATGAATAGGGCTAACAGATCGGTGGCCCTTATACTATTACAAGTAAATAGTATTTTAGGTACTTTACCTAATAAACTAGATTCGCAGACCTTATTTGAATAGTCAAATCAGTCCTAGTACCCACTCTTCAAAAGTGTGGATATACGAGTCTCGTTTAATTGTGTCCTAGACAACAATGCCACAAATAAGTCTCTATTGATCAAATCAATTTGAGCTATATATTTGTCATTTTTATATGTTTGAGATTTTATTATATTCAAAATATAAATTTGTTATTCACATCTAATGTGTTTATCTCAGTATCATCTTTATATAATAAAAACACTTTAGTGTTCTAGAATATAAAGGTTTTATCCGTAACGGATTAAACACTGATATAGAGATAATGTCTCTAGTCAAACTAGTTACATCATAACAGTTCCTAATTTAAGTACATACCCGAAGGGTAGTTCCTAAACTTAGGTATCTACGGTCGAAACAGCGACTTTCGTCCCGTTTCCGATTCGCAGAGAAATCTCGGCTTGAAGTCAGTATCCAGCTCATAGCGGATTCTGAACATCAATACATATATATTATGTACCACACTAAGTATTTAAAATCTAATTTCAATACTAGTAGTGAACATAACTTTGACAAATATTTTAAAGTCAGAGCCTCGCCCTTTTAATTACTTCGTGTCTTCCATATCCAAATGGTAGTCACTTTGGGATATGTCAATTATCTTTTTCAATATTTCACAAACCTTTGGCCAAGCCTTGGGTTTCGGATATCGAAACGATGTGCACCTTGTGCAACACGCCCAATTGCAAACTTTGACTTTTCACCTCTAGAATAGTCAAATCAATTCTCTAAGAATTATTAATTGCAATTTAATACTTTTAAATCTAAAGATAGATTTATGATAAGTATATTAATTAAGCACTAAAGTCATCATCACATAAATCTTCCAAAGATTTTATGCTCTACTTATTTGCTTAATTATGGGCCTAGATATAACAAGTTATTTATCCAATAAAGTAACCTATTATTAATTCCCAATAAAATTAAATTATTTAAAACATTTAATCCAAGGATTATATATTTTAAATATTCAACTTTTCAATTCTTTCTTGATTTCAATAGTCCAACTATTTAATCAATTTTAATGAGTACTATTTATTATAATGATTACAATAATCCAATTATTTAATCAACTATAATTTAATATTGATTACTATAATCTAATTATAAAATCAACTATCATTTAATTCAAATATTGATTACTATAATCCAATTATAAAATCAACTATATATTGAATGAGTTTGTATATAGTCCAACTATATATATTTTTAAAACAACATAAAATATTAGTCCAACTAATACTTTTGATTAATATGACGAGTAAAATATAGATGAGCGCATTTAGCGAGTATTCGAACGAATGTTGCAAATTCAATACTTGCCTCCCACTATTTTTCGTCGAGCCTCTAACCCTCTGTCGAGTACTCGGGAAACCGTGTTTCCTAGTGGGCTAGGATCCCGTTAAATATCACACAATCTTGACTTTGGCCAACAAATTGTATGATAATTAACTAGGTAGATCTCGAAGATCAATTGGATCTCATCCAACTCCTAGATCCAGTAGGTGGACATCCAAGTCCCAAACATATATCTAATATATGCCTATATATCGAATATATACCCTAACCTTTTTCCTCTGAATCAACTAGGCCTTGGCTTTGGCACAACAAACCTAGTGATCCCAGTCAAGCGCGGACCCATTGACATAGAAGCTTCGTAATCAATGTCAATGGACAAGAAGTGGTCTTGACTTTGGCCAAACAAACCACAACTTGGACACGACACCGATATGGAACAAAGCCTCGTGATTAAAACACATCTTTGACGGACAAGGGCTTGACTTTGGCCAACAACCCCTGCCAATCTCGGATCTTGAGTAAGAATCACTCAATGGAAAAAAATAAACGCTTGATATTTAACGAGGGTTTTTCGCGTGCAAATTGGCTACCAATTTAATTATCTTTGTTAAGGTCTCATCATCATACACCCTTAAACATGCATTCTAAATACATAATAAAGCGAGTATGAAATAAAATAATAATGATATGCGGATGGATACTTAACACATTGATCCTAGATCAAATCTCTCACTTTCTCACTCAAGCTAGCACTTGTATTACTTCTACCCGTTACACTACACTTCTAAAGAAACCTCATTTACATTGAGGGGAATAGGTGAGAAGAGAATACAAAGAGAATGAAGGTGATAAGGCTGGACACGCAGGTCCAATTTAATAAATCGAATTTATTACAACAATTTCTAAAATTGCCCACCCATCTAATATCCATCCGAATACATATTATTCAACACAACCACGTATTCACCACAAAAGCATGCTATCAATCAATCTAATCAAATTAATTAATCTGATAATTAAGTGATCATCCAATGTTCAAACAACGATTTGATTTTGTTCGAGTCAAACTCGTTTTTGCGAATAAGTACTTAAAGTACGAATTCATGAATTAAATTAAACTACATCATTAAATCTAATTTAACATGTATTTAATACTAATTCACTATTCAATTCCAAATTAAACATTACACTTTATTAATAAACCTTTTACGATTTAAATTCCAAATTTAATCGTAACGCGTCTCAAAGACCGATTAACGTCCAACGTCAATCAATTAAAGTCAATGGGCTTTTAATTGATTTCTAAGGCGTGGACTTTTGGTCAACTCGGGTCAAACCGATAACCAAAGTCCAATCCGGGATTTACCCATAAGCCCATAAATCAATCTTGGCCCATTAGGCCCAATTGAACTTTAAAGGTTCATTAGTCGCATTTGGGCTTTATGGTTAAGGTTTTGGGCCCAATTGGATCCAATCCACTTGGCCTAAACCCAACTTGATAAAATCAAGCCCAATAGGCCCAATTACACACATTAGAAGCCCAATATCAAAAATAGGCCCAAATAATTAAATTCAAAAAATCCAATTTTCCCAATTTAATTACCAAAGTGTATTCATGATTAATCAACTAAATCAACATTTCCAAAACACTAAATTAGTCCAATTAATCATACTCAATTCATTATTATATGTGTCCAACACAAAATGAAAAATCAAACCCATTTACATGCTTCTTAGTCTCGGCCAAGGAAGGATTTGTGTCCGATTTGGTTTCAATCCAATCGAACCCACAATCGACATTAAATCAACATCCTAAATGATTTCATACACATCCAATGTTCATAAAATCAAAATCACCAAGACATTAGGGCAATAATCAAATTCGGCCAAGGTGAAATTTTGGGGATTTATGTTCAATTTAAAATCCAATCCAATTCGTCTTAAATTCAACATCATCCTACATGATTCTAACTTCATCCAATGAATCAAAATCAAAAATTTCCAAGCACCCAAAATCAATAAACATTCGGCCTAGAGGAAATAATTGGGGAAAATTGTTCTAAACATTTTCTTGAAATTGATCAAATCAATCTTCAATACAAACACATTTAAACATGCTCAATCATCCAATTTCATAAAATCATGCTCAAATCCAAAATACCCAATTTAAGCCCTACATTTTTCATGCTTGAACCTAGGCTCTTGATGCCATTGTTGGTTATTATCTAGGTCCCAAGATCAAACAAGCAATGAAAACATGTGTGAACACATCAACGGAGATAACGGAATACTCACATCGATCGGTTGAGTCGATTTGGAGACGAATGAAGCCCAAAATCCTCACTGCCACACATGCCAACTGCAGCAGTCCACTGCCTCAATATTTCAGTTTTGAGCTGAGAAAACGGAGCTCTAAGCCTCGTCTAAGGGATCCCGGCTCATGGGTGAACCTCCCTACCATTTTCGCAAGACTCGTAAGTGTGCTAGCACTTGATTTCTCACCATGAAAAACACACTCTTGGCTTCCCTATTGCTCACGCCATTTTGCTTCCAAAACCAGTGAGTATTTTCTCACTTTTGGGCGTGATTAGAAGGAGAGAAATGAGAGAGAGAAATTGTGTAATGGTTGGTGAAAAGCTTTTCCAAAAAGCTTTATATATTTCCAAGAAAAATAAATAAAACTAATTACTCAATTGATTTAAATAAAATCAAAAGTAAAAGTTTTTCCCTCCAAACACTATTACAAACAACTTACATCAACTATTCACATGTCACTTTAATAAGTGATGTGATGCAAGTCAATCCATCAATCCATCAATCAATCAATAATCAATCAATCACTCAAAGTGACTTTTGATTTGACGCTTGATGTGACGAATGATTTGACGCTTGATGCGACTTGCGTTGCCGCAATCGAATTAGAAATACGAATGCGCTCGCAATCACACTCTGGCTCGTGTTTGCTAATTCCAAATTAACGATTTTTCCGCCGTGTCGTAATTAAATGATTACGCCTAGCGAATTCACTATTCACGTCGCTAACGAATTAATTCTAAATTAATTCGTTCGCCCGAATTAAAATCTAATTTTAATTCCGCGTCGAAATCTAATTTCATTTAATATATCGAATATATTAATTTATCGATTAATTCCGAATTAATCGTTATCTCTCTCTAGACGATATTTTATCCTAGATAAAATATCTCCGTAATTAATCCTAGATTAATTTTCTCTCTCTTCTATATAATCCCAGATTATTCAAGAGTGCGAGTTGTGCGTCATCGGTGGATTATCGGGAAGCGACCCATGAGATCCCCGGATAAGTTGGCAGTAAATACGGTCGTCGGAGTATCCGAATCACGTACGTACCAAGTACTACGTTTTACCGATTTACGAGACAAGGTCGACTCCTAGCAAAGCACAAAGTCTTCCCAATTCTCCGACATATCCATTTAAGAATATTTAGATCTGTATCAAGCGTAGTATACGATTGTATTGTGTGCATCGGCCCAGTATCGGATAGTCACGTGCTAGGGCTGGGGCTGGATAAGTGTCTACCCCGTTCGAAGCACATATCGGATGCCTGGTAACATAGTCTCTATAATCGGATATTCATGACCTGGTCACAATATCCCGATTGGTTGCGCAACACTCAAGAGCACTAGTACTGTATCCTGCGTGACATCATCTCCAATATGACTGAAGTGATACTTCCGTCTTGACATCACACCCAATACACTACGACTCTCTGATAAATCCAGAAGTGGTGTACGCAGAACCGGTTAAAGCCCTGTACCACCAAGACCAAAGTCTATCGATTATCGTAAGTATTAGCGATGCAAGTCTCAGGTTAAGACTATACACACCTACCTTGATTTCGGCATCCAATAGACACATAGTCATAATACCAATGGGATTCCGAGGGGTCTATCCAGAGCGAAGCTGTTTCCCGTACCATCGTGAAACACGACCTCCTATCGCACTGCATAAGTATCCAATACTTTATATATGAGAACTATGTCGTTGTGGCCTCACAACGCACACAAGTGCATACTAGCCTATTCCGCATTATCGATGTCCAGTCTCGATAATACTACCTCCGCTAGGGATATTTAATGATTAATCCTTCGGGGACCGATACTGTCTCATATCATTCTCAGTCCAGGAACTAATCATAGGGACCTCTCTTCATTTATATATCTGGGTGATCTAATCACAAATGATGAGAGTGCAATTTCCTTGTCACATAGTTAATTTGCTACAACAACACAATGATCTGTGCAAATAGTGACCTATGGGGCATTTTGTCCAACAATCCATTATACCCATCTAATTATTTTGTGTCATAAGTACCATTGATTCTCTATGAAACGATTTATTCATAACTATTATGAATATTAATATTTCTATTCGCAATAGAAAGACTTGAGCACTCTAACCGTTCAAGTACCAAATCAACCATTAAGTAAAATACTCATCCACTTCTTATAAGAAGTAATGGATTTCATATCTATGTAAAACGTCTCCAACCACACACCAAACCATGTCCCCAAAATATGTAGCTATTGGTTGGGATTTCTTCACCAACATCACCTTTGTAAATCAAATGACATAACCTGCCATATAAGAGTTCGTAGTACACTCAGTATTCAGATCAACTCATATATGATCATCTATTATACTTATATGAATTTCTTTGTTTAACAGATATTAAAAGAAATTCATTTTTGTCTTGGTCCAATCCTATATGATCGCATCATATAAGGTGCCTCAATTCCCATGTCACCGCATGGACGAACCCGGAACAAAGTCGTCATACAATATGGAATGGACCGCAGCTGTAGATAAACCACAAGCAAAGTGCCCTTATTTATTTTCTCTCTTTGGACTTTTTAGGATTATTATTTCAGACTTAAATCTTCTTGTGTATAACACTTATACACTAAGTCCGAAAGTACACTTAGTATCCAGGGACATACTGATAATTTATAATATGCGACTTTAAAATCAATATTTTAATAAATGAATAAATGCATCTTTTATTAGTTAAAATAAAATCTCGTTTACATATTACATTATGTTCTTGGGGCATATATCCCAACAAATAATTGGACCTGAATTGATGTCATGTATGCTATGCGGCGTTCCTGTGTGCAAAATAGTCCAGTTTTGGGCTAATGTTCGGTGGCTGTTCGGGGCTGGAAAAATAGTCAAAAATAGAAGCAAAACAAGTCCAAAAGGCCGAACAGTTTTGGGAAAAAGACAGAAAAAGTTTCAGTTCGATTCCGGATACCTAACACACCCTCCGCCGCGTGGGAAATCATTTCCTACAAGTCTCTATGCTGGTGATGGAGGAGCGTGGCGTCTACCGGCGATGTTGGAACATGCAATGCAGAGGCTGATGCTGGTTCTCGTGGCACTGTGGTGATTGCTTGCGCTGGAACATGCGCAGCAAAAAGCTCAATTGTTGTTGGGTTGTGCGCATGGAGGGAGCGCACATGATGAGGTTGTCTGGGCTGGAGCGTGCACATGGATGGTTGACCAAGGAGCAGAGGTTGCCTGCCTCATACGATGGTGGCCACAGCAAGGGAGCTCCTTGTGCTGCTGATGCCTCGCGCGCCGTGGAGGTAGCTGTCGCTAAAGGTGTTCATGGCGTGCATGATGAAGCTGAGTCCATGGAAGAGAAGATGGGTGTCGTGAAGGAGGAGAGATTTGGTGAGGGAGTTGAGTTTGACTTCTTCAAATTAGGGCTAGATTTTAGGGATTTTGAAATTAGGGGTCATTGTTCAATTAAATTAGGATTTGAGCTATTTTTGGATTTCTTAGGAATTGATGGAAAGAAATGAAAAAATTTTCTTTGTAGAAAATAAAGAGTGGTATCATCATAAATTTATTGCCCAAATCATTTCTCGTCAAGATCCGAAAAATCGACTTTGGAGATTTTGGCATCATTGAGATAAAAATAGGTGAAAAATAATTCTAAGAGGAATAAATAAGAGGGTAAGTTTAAATACATGTAAATTGGCCTATCAGGCCTAATGCATGTGAGGGCATTATTTGCACTAAAAAATAAATTAAGCCAAATTAAGTCAGCTCATGATAGTTTTCTCCTTGAAGCCCATTTTAAATTAAGCAGGAAATTATTATTTTAGAGCAAGAAAATATCAAGTGTCAAAACCACTTATCCACAAACACACAAGCTCCATGAAATAGAGGAATATGAGAAGTTGGTGAAGGAAATTAAAGGAAGTGGATGAAGTTACTTTCAAAGTGTAAAAAGACAACGATGAGTAAAGGAGAATACTCTTGAGCATCGATCAAAAAATCAACATGTCAATTTTTAGTAGTTCTTCTATATAATTAAATCTTCTTTAAGTTATCCTTTGTTGTTAGGACTTATCTAATTCCAGTAAGGTTTAGATTCAGTAATTTGTAATTCTTGTTCTATAATTAGATTTTCAACTTCAGTAAAAATTTTATTTCTAGTGATTTTTAATTTTTCGTCTTTTATTAACATCCTCATAAAATTCAATTGTCTATCCTATTTAGACTTTAGAGAATCCAATTTCTTAAAGTCATTAGTCATGATATTTACTCTTCTGATATGCCCAACAACACACCACTTTGGGAGATAACAAGTTCATATGTAAACAATGTGACAATTTGTGGTATTTTCGCATGCACGACAAAGTGTTTTATTTTCGATTAAACAAAATCTATGGCATTGGGTTTCGTTTAGATTCTCCAGTAAAATGTTTTATAATGGTGGATTTTACATTGTGGCTTACTCATTCTAAGATTTTTATTTTTATTTTGGTTATTTTTTTGATTTGTAAATAAAGTCATCAGATTTAGATCTGTTATCAGTTCAAATGTTAAACTATGTGACAATTTGTGGAATTTTCGCATGCACTACAAAAGTGTTATTTTAAAACCCCCATTTGAATTCATGAGTCTTTTATTTTTTAAAAATAAAAAAAAAAGTTAATTCATATTTCTTGATATTCATGTAATCACTCTGACATAAATTTTACGTACTACTACATATAGTTATAAATGTACATCTGTGGTGACAATCTAAAAAAATAGTTCAAGCAATCAACTTTCATACCTACGTAAGATTGTCAGATACAAGACATTTGATTCTTTTTCATAAATCTAAATTCGGATTCTGATTTTTTGGATCGTTTTTTTTAATCAAAATCAATAATAAATCAATTTTTATATATTAAAATATATTAGTAAGAAGTCAAAAATAAAATATCAATTCTTAAAAGATATATATATTAGTCTAAGAATAAAAAATTTAAGCATTAATAAGTTTTTTATTTTTTAGTTCGGATCCAAGATTTTTTTTATGGCCTTACTTGGATCTGAACCGGGCCTATCATTATAATGTCTGGTTCGAATTTAAGCATTAGACTTTTTTACCATGTGTACTTACTTTTAGATTAGATACTCTGAAACACCATCTCTACAGTGTATCGTGTCTTCTTCTTCGATCTGCGTGAATCCACGTGTTGGTTTTTGTTGTGCTGCCGACATTATGGTCCTGGCCCTGGGCTTCTCTGTCTTTAGCCCGCGGTTGTACTTTCAATTTGTAGTTTTATGCTCACCTTTTCAGTCGTGCTGTCATTTACAGGATCTTAATTCAAAAGATTGGCCTATCATTCCTAGATACGATCCATAGATTGCCGTATGGAAGAGGGAAAAAAAACGCCACTATTATGGTAATAATATAAATATGTTGTTTTGATTATTAAATATGTAATTTAAATTAATAAAATTATAAATTATACCAATAAATTTGAAATTTTTAAAAATATGAAACTAATTTATTGTTTATGGATATAATTTACATAACTAATGATTTAACTTACATGTTCAATTATCAAAATATCATATTTATACTTATGTGCCCTGAAAAAAGGTTCTACAATTGAAAATTATTTAATACAAAAAATAAAAACTTAGGTCCTTGATAAGCGGTGAATATGTTAGTATTTACCGCACTTCTAGCTTGATATTTTGTAAGTTATCTCGAGTCTTATGAGCGGTTTGATGTGTTTTGGGTTCGTTTTGCAGATAAAAATAATATCGAGACTCAATGGAATCAACTTTGGATGAAAACAGTAAAATGTGGAACAAACAGGGCAAAATTGGAATTCATAATCACGTCGGGACTTCGGATCGCGCTTCGAGACGTGCCTAAGAACAAAATTGAGGCAGAAGATGCTTGAATTAAGTAAAACATGAGCGGCGCTCGACGCTGAACAATGTGAGTCGCGATGCTAGACCCTATGTGTTGCGACATAGACTACCGAGCGTCGCAACTCTCAACAATAGGCACGCGCGTCCGCTGTTAGAGTTGGTGCTTGTATTTCCCTATAAATACTTTTGTAAATATTTTATTAGTGAATAAAATAAATAGTTTCTATAGTATGAATTTTTTTATTATATGGTAAAGACGTAAATGACCATAGAATGATTGGTTATGATACAGTTGTAAAAGCGTCGCAACTGACATTGAGCAATATCATAACAGTATCATTCTTTCACTGTTCCTGGTCAAGGTTTACAATTACTTGGTCAGTAAGTAAACCCGCTGAGACTGGTACATGTCGTATATTGGAATGTTAGATTCCAATGGTTTCTCAATGAACCATGAGTCCTAGGAGACTCGTATAGACACGTAGGTGTTTCTATCGAATAAACAATGAACGACTCACTGAAGATTCTTAATAGATGAACACCAACGTCACTAAGAATCTTCTCGGGTTGAGTGAGCGCAGTGATCCTTCAACTTGAGATACCACTGTGGATGTATGAGGTATCCTCCACACTTTGATGGCAGTCACGTCACCGATCTATTTAGATCAGACATTCGCTTGTTCGTTGGGTGTGGACTGATCCTCAGGATATCTTGTGCGTATCAAGATAAGATCCGTCAGTTCTGTGTACAGAGCATATGTATCCATTATGGAATTAGAAATCTGTTAAATACATGGGCCCGTGGTGCACTGTAGAAATAGGTTCTAAGTGCTATTAAGAGATTGCTAATAGAATCGTCGACGAGATTATACCTATAGAGATTTGACGTTTATATCTATATCTTTGGGATAATACGGATACCTGTGACGGAAGGATTATACGTATGCAATGACCTCGACCTGTATGGTTCAGAGATTTTATATGTGTTCGTCATAATTTACGGGTGGGTAGATTATGGATACGAAATTGGATTTCGTGACGGATATGCCTGAACCTAGAGAGTCTCACTAATGAGATATACTACGCGTTGGGCACTAGGAAAACTTTTATAAAATAATTTGATATTTTATAAGTCGTTTAACGGTTAAACGATAATACATGCTTTTGGGATCTTTCAGCCATTTGGTAAATGTCGAATTATGATATTTGACATTTATATTTAATATATGTATTTGATTATTTATGTAAATATAATATATATATTTAAGATATTTGTATTTAATTATTTAATTATCTTTAAATGTTCAATCATTAAATTAATTAAATGATAAATATCTTTTACTTTATAAAGTTAGCTAAATGGCATTTTTGTTGGATTTCATGGCCAATTTTGATTGGTTTTAAATGGCATGATTTAATTGGTTTATTTGTGATAAACATCAAATTATTTGATGATTTATTACCACAAATATTTATTAAATCATTTTCCAATTATTGAAACAAACATATAAAATTAATGGCTATTATTTTTTTCCTTTTCACGGCAATTTGAAAATATATATAAGCCATCCTTTTCCATTTTTGTTTCATTATCTAAGAACCCTAAAAATCAAATACAAAGAGAGAAAGAGAGGAAAAAAGAGAAGAAAGAAAAGGAAAGCTTGAAATCTAAAGAAATTGTAAGTTTTTCCTTACTTTATTCTTTATGAAAAATTGTTTCTGAGATCCTAGGCTTCATATGTGTAGCTTAGTTTTTCTCCTCTACTTTCTTGTGGATGTATTTTGATGATTGGGAACTTGATTTAAAGATGGAAGCATGTATATTAATTAAGATTGCTTAAAATAGTTTCTTAAGCATTTTTTTTTTTTTGGATTTGATGGTGAATTGCCATTCTAGAGTTGCTTAGCCACTCATAAATGACCTATAATTGTTATTGTGTTATTTCATGATGGTGAGACTTGTTTGGTGTGATTCAAATTGAATTAAAGTATTGAATTTAATTAATTTGGTGTTAATTTGTCAAATTATTGAAATTGTAAAATTAGGGTTCATAACCCCCACCAAATTTGGGACTTTTCATATATGTCATGTAATTTGATGTATATATGATGTATATTAAATTTGGAAATTTTTGGATTTGATCTTGACATGTTTTGAACAAAAAGGACCAAATTATAAATTCTTGAAAATATAGGGACCTCTCGGCAATTTCTGGAAAATCAGTTTCTTTGAGTGCAAATTGTAATTTCATTTATAAGACAAGTATAAATCATTTTGGGATTGATTTGGAATCAATTGGAATTGTATTTGATAATTTAGGACTAAAGTGATTAAAATACAAAGTTTATGGGCTAAACGGTAATTTACGAAAACTATGATTTTTGGGTAAAAATTTCAGTTTTTAAGTATTGAGTTTATTTTAATTACCAAGAAAAATTATTGAAATCGAAAAATTCTAATTTTCCGCGTTCCGCTGCGTTTACCCGAATTGCCGCCCAGAACCCCAACAAAAATGGTATCAGAGCAGGTATGGGACACAGGAACTGGACGACGCATGCTGTCCCGGGCTCGCGGCCCGGTCGGGAGTACGGAGTAGCCACGGGGGACTAAACCGGAGAATAATGGAGTCGCCACCCGGTGTGAACCGGGAAAATGAGATTTAAGGCCGCACTCACCCCTCGCAAGGGAAGACCTCAAACCGTTGGGTTCAGAATGGTCCCTTACTCATGCCACTTGTAATGAAAGGATTTATGTAATAATTTAATCAGGCTTAAGTAGCACTTATTTCCAAGAGCATCATGCTTCTAAATTCACATGTACAAAATAAAAATTACATCTAAGTTTACATATATTTCATATCTAAGATTGCATGCTTGAAAGTACATAAAAGGAGCGACAAACATACAACTTCACTGGCATATTATATTCAAGAAAACACAAGCACACATACTAACCACACGAGCACACATGTGAGCACCTTCTCAAATGGTACGTGGAGTTGTATCCCAAGTATTGACCGTACTACCGTCCATTCGGAATCGGCTACGGAATTTATGTCTGGGTTTCCATCCGATATACCACAAGAAATAATACTCAAATGTTATCATGAAATAGGCATATGAATTGTAATACATTAAACACATTGTATTCATACATGTGGGGATAGCTACTAGGAAAACTATGTATGAAATCTGATGAAAAGGACTCAGTTCAGTGGGTGCGTGTTCGCGTAGCATTTGAAAACGCGTTCGAACGGTAAACAGAAGGTTCGCGTTCGTATAGCGTTCGAGAACGCGTTTGAACAGAACCAGACCTGATGCATGATAAGATTAAGAAAGTGCGTGTGCGTTCGCGTAGCGTTCGAGAACGCGTTCGAATAGTAAACAGAAGGTTCGCGTTCGTATAGCGTTCGAGAACGCGTTCATGATGAGACTAGGGAAGTGCGTGTGCGTTCGCGTAGCGTTCGAACGGTAAATAGAAGATTCGCGTTCGTGTAGCGTTCGAGAACGCATTCGAACGGAACCAGACCTGATGCATGCAACACAAAGAATAAAGACAACAATGTCAAGCTCAGTATGTCCGATCAAACGTATCTTACATTCAACCGAACACACAGCAACCGGCGCGGCATAGCATCGTTGTAAAGGGCTTTAACCCCTCCCCATAGGGGATCTTTCATTGCACTTACTAAGCCCATGCGCTTGATTGAATCATGCATACAAAGAATTAAAAGCAATAATATCAAACGTAGTATGCCCGATTGAACGTATCTTGCATTCAACCGAACACACATCAACCGGCGTGGCGAAGCATCGTGGTAAAGGGCTTTTAAACCCCTCCCCATAGGGGATCTTTCATTCCACTTACTCAGCCCATCGCGCTCGATTGAATCATGCATACAAAGAATTAAAAGCAATAATATCAAAAGTAGTATGCCCGATTGAACGTATCTTGCATTCAACCGAACACACATCAACCGGCGCGACGAAGCATATTGGTAAAGGTTTGAACCCCTCCCCATAGGGGATCTTTCATTCCACTTACTAAGCTCATGCGCTCGATTGAATCATACATAAATAAGCAACATGCAGAATTCAAGTGACGAAAAATAAATAAATAAATCAAAGCAACATGAAACAAAAGAAGGTGCCGTTTACTCAAGCGGTACGTGGAGTTGTATCCTAAGTACAGACCGCACTACCGTCCATTCGGATTCGGCTACGGAATTTACGTCTGGGTTTCCATCCTATATACCACAAAGACGACACTCTTTCATTCATCCAATACCCACAACACGCATCATACACACACAAGATTCAACAAATATTGAAATACAGTCAAAATAAATAACAAAAATCGAATAAAGATGAGTGTGGAAAGTACCCTCAGGTCTAACCTTTTAAGTTCTCTTCGACTTGCGTTTCGCGGAGATCGGAAGGGGTAAAAGCTCCATATTCTTCCGGTTCACTGGTTCAGCGTCTTAGCTCACTATTTTGCTGCTTTGCTCACCGTCTGGTCTCCGTTTTGCTGCTGTTCAGTCTTCGTTCTTTGCTGTTCGGTCTCTTGCTTTGCTACTCACTGTTCAGGTCACCTGTTTTGACATTTCAACGAACTGTTTCGAGTGTTTTTTCGTGGTTTTTTAGTGTAGTTTTGTGTGGTTATTTCAAGGGTTATAAGTCCAGTTTATGTTACTGTTTTAAGGGATTTTATGGACTGTTTTGGGAGTGGTTTGGGCTGCTGTCCAGGCGTGTTTCAAGGGCTGTTTGGGGGTGTGTTTGGGCTGTTGTTTGGAGGTATATTTTCGGTGTTGGAGGGCTGCTGTATGAGGGATATTTTCGGTGATGGGTAGAGGTTTAGGGGGGGTGCTCTTTTCGGTTATGGAGTGGAGGAGATGAATGGAATTGTTTATGTTCTTCTTGTTGCTATTTCCGTGAGTGGCTAAGGCTCTTTGTGTTGTGATTTTTTGTGTGAGTTATCTGTATGAGCTAGAGGATGCATGTCTTGGTTAGGGGTTGTTTATATAGAGAATGGCTAGGGCTTTACCTTGTCTCACAAGGAAGGGATTTTGGCATTAAAGAGAGATATTTGGTGTTAGACAAGGAAGCAAGGGATTTGATGGGGGACAAAATTTGTTTAGATTAGGAAGTCAATATTTTTAATTTGTTATGATTGATTTTAATTAGGCATGCATCTTTTTTTATTAGTATGTGATTTTGTTTAGTTAGGAAGGAATCTTGTGTAATTGGTGGGTGAATATCTTAATTAAGGAATTAAAATATTTGATTGATTTTAATGGTTATTTTAATTTGGTATGTGATTTTTAGATTTAATTTTGATTTCACCATGTGTTAAATATGTGTTTTAAGTGGGCTTGGGCGTGTGGGCCAAGGCTTGGGCGAATTGGGCTTAATGTGAGTGTAGGCACTGCATTTTTACACATAAGTCCCTATGATGAGTCTCATTTTGGAGACACTACCTTTTAAGTCACGGAGGTCACGGAAAACGGACATCGGAAGGGGAATTCAGAATAAACAAGGTTCACTGTTTTCGTTGGTGCTGCGTTCGTTACTTCGTTCGAACGTCAGGCAGATTGCGGACGTTGATGCCGCGTTCGAGGAGGCGTTCGAACGGTGTCGGTAATTCTGGTTTTGATGCTAGCCTTACATCAAGCCCAATTCGCCCAAACCTTGGCCCACACGCCCAAGCCCACTTAAAACACATATTTAACACATGGTGAATGTTAGACATTATGACCCATAGCGTCACTGTTTTGTAAATGATATTGTATTATTGTACAAAATTAACTATGTGATAATGAAATTGCCTTTTGTCGTTTTGTAAAATTATTTACTTTGATATATTATGGCAAAAGTCGTATGATTAGTTCCGTATTGAGATGATATGACCAGTATCATATAAAAGGTTTAATCATTAAATATCCCTAGTCGGAGTATTATCGAGATCGGACATCGATAATGCGGAATAGACTAGTATTGCATTTGTGCATGTTGTGAGGGCACAACGGCATAGTTCTCATATATTTAAGTATTGGATACTTATGCAAGTGCGATAGGAGGTTGTGTTTTACCGATGTACGGAAAACAGCTTCGCTCTGGATAGACCCCGCGGAATCCCGTTGGTAGTATGTCTGCGTGTCTATGGAGGCGGCCGATCAGGGTAGGTGTATATGGTCTTAACCTGAGACTTGCATCGCTAGTACTTGCGACAATCGGTAAACTTGGTTTTTGGTGGTTGGGGACTTTAACCGGTTCTGTGTTCACCACTTCTGGGTTTATCAGGAATCGTAGTGTACTGGTGTGATGTCCAGATGGAAGTATCACTTCAGACATATGGAGTTGATGATCGCGCAGGACACAGAACTAGTACTCTATAAAAGGTTGCAACCGTCGGGACAATATGACTAGGTCAGGATTGTCCGATTTAAAGAGACTAGTTGTTTGATGTCCGATATATGTTTCGTACGGGGCAGACACACTTCCAGCCCCAGGCCTAACATGTGATCGTTCGATACTGGATCGATGTACGCGATACTACGGTATACTACGCTTGATATAGATATAATATTCCAGTAAGAATATTTCTGGAGAATTGGGTAGGCATGGCGCTTTGCTAGAAGCCAACCTTGTCTTGTGAATCGGTAAAAACGTAGTACGAGGTACGTACGTGTTTGGATTATCCAACGACCGTATTTACTGCCAACATATCCGGAGATCTCTTGGGTCGTTTCCTGAAGATTCACCTATGACGTTTGATTCGAACCTTATTAATCTTGGATAATTGCGGAGAAACTTTATCTTGGATAAAATGCCTTATTAGGAGAGAGAGAGAGATCGATTATTTGGAATAATCGATAAAATAATATATTCGATATATTATTAAACGAAATTAGATTTCGACGCGGAATTAAAATTGGATTTTAATTCGGGCAAACGAATTAATTTAGAATTAATTCATTAGCGAACTGAATAGTAATTTCGCAAGGCGTAATTATTTAATTCACGTCGCAACGGAAATTCGTTAATTCGGAATTAACGAAACCGAGCCCGAAAGTGCTTGCGGACACATTCGTATTTTGAATCGAGTGATATCCGCAAATCACATCGCGATATCTCATTACTTAATACGAATAGATGGTGGATGTATCTAGTCACCTTTGAGGGATGATACATTGTCTTTAATCTCAAAGTGTGGTAATGATGGCAAATGATGGATTTCATTTTGGAGGGAAAGCCATGCACGGTTTTGAAGGATTTTTTGCATTAAAAAATTCTTTTGGTATTAGATATCATATCACTTTTCATTTCCTTTTGTTGGTTTCTATAATATGTCCCAATGAAAGATTAAGCATACATGAAATACAACAAGAATATATATAAAAGATGAAGTATGGCGGAATCATACTTACCAAGCTTTAGTGATGAAGAAAAATCAAACCAAATGGAAGCTCCAAGGTTGGGATGATTCGGCCAAGGAGACACAAGAAGTAGGAAGCTCCAAGCTTGTGTATTCCTTGCTCTATGATGGTTTCCCTATCACCTCTTTTGATCCCTTGAAAGTGCTAGCCTTGCATGTGAGAAGATGTTCCAAACAACAAGCCTTTCTTCAAGCTTTTTGGCAACCAAAATTGAAGAAGATGAAGACCAAAACTGCATGCAGTTTTCGGTCATGCAGAGAGAGAAGAGAGAATTTTCTTTTGTTGTAATTGATTTTTGATACCAAAAATCAATTTAATTTATGCCATAATATTTATTAAATAATAATAAATCTATGACACAAGCCATGCAAAGGCTTAGAGTGTCAAACACTCAAATTCCATGCATAACATTAGAGTGTATTACACCCACTATCACCATGCAATGCAGTATCAATAAAATAATACATATAATGACATGTGTCAAGTGGGGCCCCACACGTTTCCAAATGAAAGTGGGCCCACGTCCACTCACGCGTTCGGGTTCGATATTTCCGAAATACCGAACTTGCGTCGCGACGTTAATTAAATCGAATTTAAATAAATAATCGTGCCTAGCGAAATTATTATTACGTCGCTAACGAATTAATTCTAATTAACTCGTATGCCCGAATTAAAATCTAATTTTAATTTTGCGTCGTAATCGAATTTCAATT